>DWHK01000358.1:0-14640 GCA_018247855.1 Graphium androcles | reverse complement strand
TTAACATGAACAAACAATATTATTGAATTACAAACGCTATGCCGCACAATCTCATATTTATTTCTTCTTATCAAAATGAAATGGTGGATCAACGACTTATTTATTGCTTACAAAGCTAATATCAATAGGGTGACCACCCTTAACTTACGCTTTAAATAAAAATATGTTTATATAACTATACTTGTAAACATGTGTAATACAACTTTTGTAATATTTTTTTTAATTACAGTTTCAATGATATCGGGAATTTGTATATCGCGAACGTGAGTTCCGAGTACGAGGGACAATACGAATGTCTGGCGGAAAATCGGGCAGGAGTCGCTAGCAAGGCCATTATACTTTATGTAGACGGTAAGAGGAGTATCGTAGAATAGTAATCGTAGAGTAGTAATAGTATAGTAGAATAGCTTAATATGATTTACCAGGTGGCAGAGCTCAACAGCTTAGATACAGCTTTTGCAGCACTTGTAAAGCCGCTTCACTATACAACCACTTCACTCACAAATGCAGCGTATAATAATATAAGCTTGGCTTTTGACGTGACTGGATTATTGAGATAAAACCTCTTTAGTGTTAGGTGCTGTGACCTGCGTTCTATTTTTGACATCTGTTACATGTCTAACTTTTAAAGACCCCATTAAAAAAAAACTATTATATTATTATCTCATGACCTACCTTCTTTTCCCACTCCTTTCCATCCTTAATCTATACTAATATAATAAAGCTAGAGAGATTGTTTGTTTGTTTAAATGGGCTAATGTATGTTGAAATAAAAAAAAGAACATAGGTGGCATGGCAACGCGCTACGATCAATACGAGCTGAGCAGATAGTGATAAGGCAGGTAAAACTACAGGGAACAACTAGTCATATAATATTATCAAACAGTCTACTAATATACTCCTAACCCTGGGAGAGTTGGGAGCTTATTATATAGCCCAATGAACTAGTCTATCTAAGGCCAACTTTGGATGTTGTAAATGTCTATGAGCAACAAAATCATTTAAAATCTGATGAGAAACTTTTGTTCGCTTGCCTACCTTTTTCTCTATAAAAGATAACTTTCTTTTATAGAAAAGATGACAAACGAGCAGACGGTTCACCTGATGTCATTGCCGTGGACACATATAAAATCCGGAGAGTCGCGTCTGCGTTGTCACTCTGAAAAATGGGATAGAAAAGGTTTATTGATTAGGATGGGTCAGGAAGATGTCAAGGATTTGAAGGAGAAAGGAGAAGGAAAAGAAGATGGGGAATGGCGATCCAAAGAGACAATCATACTTTATTTTATGTTGACTTTTGTGAAGGACGGTGGTACTTCCCCGGGCGAGCGTGGGGAAGTGCAGCAAGAGCTGTGAAAGGATCTTATGTTCTATCACCTGGTGGAGACACCTTACCTAGTGAAGATACAACCTTCAAATATGTAATACAAACTCTATTTAAGTTTTCAGTTTTGGACGACTGAACTGTCTCAATTATTGGTTAAATATTAATATTTTATGGCCCGACATATCAAATACCCCTTTACCATTAATAAGCTAAAGAAAATGATTAGCTACCGCGAGCGTTTCGTCGTTTCGTTTAAAAATCTTTATAATCTCTGAATGAAAATCATTTCGTTATGATTTAAGTATTATAATTATTTGTACAGAACCACCGAAAATTTTAGAGGATAACTATACAGGACCTTACGTGGCGACGGTTTTGGACACGGCGGTGGTCATCGCCTGCGAAGTGGCAGGCAAACCTAGACCTTATATTATGTGGTCCAAGGACGATTGTTATCTCGATAAGGGTAAGCAAGCAGCCTTCATCATACCTTAGTATTTAAAATTGCTCATTTAAATTTGGTGTATTCTATGTGATTGCTACAAAGGACTAAATGAACCCCATAATTTGTGTTGAGTATAAACTTTCTGTTATCGAAAATTTATATTTCTTTTGTGTAAATTGCATCCTTATAATTGAACCTAAATGTAAAAGTTTCCGGTACTAAAATTGTATATGGAATAATCGGTGGGTTTATAAAATAATGATTTTTCCTACAAGTGAGAAATTAATCTATTTGTGACGTATTAATAGATTAAATACTGACTTATTTCATTCAAAGAATCTCAAACCCCAGATTTTCATTAAAATCGTTAGAGCCATTTTAAAAATTTACTGTACGTATATAATATATTACAATTTAATTTTAGTATTTTTTTTTATGTTTACACAAAGATTTACTCCACTAATTAAGTAAAATAATCATTTTTACGTTTTTAATTTCACAATACTTCGAGCATGAATGATTTATCAAGAAATATGATAACTGATCTTATATATCCCACGTATACGCGAATGGTACTTTGTGCTGGACACAAAACACAATTTCAAACATTTTCGTAAAGGAAAATACAAATATTCTATTTAAAAATATTTTTAACGCTTGCAGACTCCCGTTACGAAGTGGGCGCGGACGGTAGTCTCACCATCAAATCGCCGTCGGAGGAGCTGAGCGGGGACTACACTTGCATCGCCACCAACCCTGCTGGCAACGCGAGTCGAACTGTTTCCGTGCAGATATACTGTAACTATATTTGTCGAAGATTTCGTTATACATCTTTTCATGCGTAGAAATAAAAAAGTAGTCACTGCGTGGATCGGACTATAATTAATTTTCAACGCTGTAGGTAGGCCGGATCAACAAGTGACATCAGGATGACAAACACCTCAGTCCTACCCGTGACCATGAATTTCGAAACGTCGGGTGGTATAATTTAAAAATAAGTCACGATAAAATCCGTAAAGTTCTTTAGTTTTTAAAATAGTTAAAAACTACTAGACAAAACTAGCCCAGATAAATACCCTGAGTTCTTCTGGGCTTGGGGGTATTTGATTACATTTGAGCCCATGACCAGAGGTTTTGGGTTCTAATTGGAAGCTACTTAGAACTTTGCATTGTCTTTTACTAGTTGATGACTTGATTTGCTAAAAAATAAGACCTTATCTTTCTCCGGTCGCATGGAATAGGTGGGACACCTCGGGCTATCAGAGAGAGAAGAGTGAGTACACTTATGTATGTCTGTACATAAACTTACAATATCTCCCACGTAACTGATTTATGTCTCATAGATTACCCATTATGAGCCCAATTTAAGTATTCTAGCAAAGTACCACGGTCTCATACAAAGATAACACACAGTAAAGATATTTAAAGGAAAGTTCAATGCTCTTTAACTTTTGTGAGAAGCTGAAGGTTAACTTTTTTCTGCTGAAGCTAAAGTACTCGGCAACACGCCTTTAGTTCGGCCCCCCCTCCACTTCTACAAGCGAAACGGCTGGCTAGAGAAATCTGAAAAAAATCATGATGGTAGCGTATGTGATGAACTTTGAAGAAAAACTATAACGGCTTAGATGACTTTGTTAGTTCAGGAGTTATAGAAGGTGGATCGGAACCCTCAGTGCGCGAGTACGACTCGCACTTGCCCGGTTTTTATTTTATATATGGATAGGATGACAAACGAGCAGACGGTTCACCTGATGTTAAGTGACCTCGTCGCCTATGGACACGCACAGGATCCGAAGAATTGCAAATGCGTTGCTGACTAAGGAAATAGATAGGATAGAAAAGAATTACTGGGTAGGATGGGTCAAGAAATATTAAGGATGGAGAGGAATGGAGTGGGAAAAGAAAGGGAGAAAGGCATGTGTATGTTGTTCCCTGGCCGAGCGGCCTTATAAATGTGAGCGAGAACTGCGAGACGGATGTTATTTTCTACCACCTGTTCCTTGCTCAGTATCCGATTTAAAAAATAAAACTTTACAATTTTTATTCAAAAATTAAGAAGTAGATAATATCTCTTCTTGTTCCAGCTGTCCCGACTGTAGCTCAGTCCGAAGAGTCTCAGACGGTGGTGACTCTCGTAGAGGGAACAAACGCTACGGTGGAATGTCCAGTGCGCGTAGCAACCGACGACACTATCAAATGGTATAAGGTTCGATGATTTGCTTGCTAATTTAAGCGTAGGCTGACACTTCTTTATTACTTAAAAACCTTCGATTGATGTTGAGTATTTTAAAACATGTACCTTTGTAGAGGGGCACATGATTTTGAGTGATTTAAAGTCTGCAATCTTGTAAAATTGCAGTTGCAGTGGTGTTACCTTCTAAGGTTGAATTATATGCTCGCTTGCCAATATTTTACTGTGAAATTGTTTTTAGAAAATCTGAAAATAATGGGCAAAGTTGTCCCAACTTCTTTCTTTTCTTTGTGTATAATAAATAATATAACTTGCCTTTATAATATACTTTACTTAAACACTTGTTTATTTGGTACAAAACAGTATATTAAACTTTTTACTGTTTGTATTTAAAGTTTTTGTTGTGCTTAAGATCTTATCATACAAATTTTTGTTGCATAATATCAAGTCAATAAAGCTTTATCGAAAATAGTTGTCAATTTTGTTAAGTTTAAACTAAGATAATTACAATAAACATTGCTTTAAAATTCACAATAGTTAACCGCGTTGATAAGAGAGTAACTGAATTTGGCCAGCGTAAATTGCTTTTACGCAGTATTATATAATATTTCTACTTTTATTACACTATAACTGGATACTAAGTTTGAAAAAAAATGTAATCGAAATATTTTAAAATACATACGATGTTCGGTTATCGTGTAAATTCTGTATAAGATGGTTAAGTATTTATTCGAAAACCAGAAAAAATTTAAACACCCTCTTACTACGACAACAACCCTACCATATATTCCTATTTACAATATAAATCAGTTTTTCCGTTCCGGAAAGAGCATGACAGTTAATCGATAGTATTTAGTTACTTCACCTCTCTATTAATCAAAATTTAGGACTTAGCTCAACTTTTCTTTACTCAGGATGCAGTGCTAGTATCCGAGGGAAAGCTCCATTTATCTCCAGTGAAACGTTCAGACTCTTCCCGATATGCCTGCGTAGGACGCAACATTGCTGGCTCAAGGCACGCAACTCTCTCCCTACAAGTACACTGGCCACCTACCCTAAAAAATCCATCTCTAGATGATACAGAATTAGATTCATTTTATTCTGGCATCGATTCATACGGCTCAACCACATCCCCTCTATCTCCACCATTGACTCGGTATTTTTCATCAGACAATCTAACCATTGTCCCCACCATAACTAAGTCATCTCTAGATGGTTCATTGTCTTTCCCATCCACTCTTTCAGACTCAGCATATCCTACTCCTCATTCCGATCCTAGTCTAGCCTCGCATCCGATTTTGGCAATTGATAAAGGAGCTCCAGCGAAGACCACCTTAGACGTCCAGCCTGAAGTAACTACCCACGTCCGCTTGCCTCGTGGTGATGATCTGCGTTTGGACTGCTCCGTTGATGCAAAACCACGCGCAAAGGTTAATTTTTCTCCTAATGACTAGGACATTAGATCCACACATTTTATGGTTTAAATATTCAATGGTTTTCTGGAGTATTACGCATTCCTTTAAGATATCAATATTTTATGGGACACACAAGTACAACCAGCCGGCAATAGTTCAAACTCGTTTCTTAATAGCGCGTTATTAATATATTATTTAAAAAATTGTCAGTTTGAACACAATACCTTCTAGCTTTTTTCCTTTAGCTTTTGATATAATTTAACCTTTTAAAATTGTTATAGAATTTCAAATTCCGAGTACAAAAAAACTGTCAATAGTTCTAAACATAGGCTAATATGACGTAGTGGATTATTAATTTTAATTATTTATTTATATGTCGTATTTATATCTTTCGGTCTACACAGACGAAAGCCTTGGATAGATCACAGGATATGCCAATTACATGAAGATAAATTTTTGTCACCCATGAATTTTTACTTAATATAATTCTAGTATATTTGAATTAATATTCACTTCTAAAGTTAATACTAGTTGAACTATATACTTAAGCGTATTTTCAAATTTATATTTACTTAAAGCTGGCAATTTGGACATATAATAATCATGGGAAGAGAAAAAGAAAAGAAAAGGAAGAAACTTTACTGTCTTTTCTGAAAATGACTGTTCATTTTGAAAATATATCTTGGATACTAAGATTAATTGCCCTTACATATAAGCTCCATTTAACAATATGTCAACTAATTTTTTAGTAAAAACCCTGGTTTATCAGAGTTTTTACTACGTTTAAAGTATAATTCAACTTTGGTCTTTCTATCCTTTGTTTCCAGACGAAGTGGTACTTCAATTCCAAACTACTGTTCGGCGAGGACAGAAGTCAATTGAAAGTTTTGAACGCACAGCTGCGAAACACCGGCGTCTACAAATGCGTCGCGTCAAACCAGTACGGGACGATTTTCAAGGAATTCGTTGTCGACGTGCTCGGTACTATCCTCAATACATTCACTTGGTTGCCCTTTTCTTAGCTTAATTACTCCCAAGAAACGTGGACTTGGCTTACAGGTCAAATCATTGAATGTCAGTTCGTTCTGGGTGCGTATTTTTATGTCCCAGCTCAGTATCAACATGTCTTCTTTTTTTTTAGAGTAATGTTTTTTTGTTGTTGGCAAGCGAGTTGATGGTTCACTTGGTGTTAAGTAGTTACCGTCGCCCATGGACATTTTTCGAAGATCTGCTGATGAAAGTTAATCTTGAAGAGAATAGGTTAATATTGGACAAAAAGGGTAGGGAAATATAGTAAGTGGTAGTAACTCTAAGGAGTTAGTACGGGTCAAGCGACCTAATATAATCGCTCCAGGCATAATGTAAAAATTAAACTTACTGTCAATAATATTAAAATTTTGACATAAGTAAAATTTAGGTGGTTGTTTATTATCATAATATATATATCGAAAATACAAGAAATTATGTCACTACACTTTTAATATAAATATGAAATCGTTTTCTCAGCCTGTTAGTCATAAACATAAGTATAAACAGCTTTATATATAACATTTGTAACTGCAGATTATAATTATTTTTATGTTACATACAAAGTAAATATATCACATATACCATTTAAATTTTGTACTCTTAGTTCCGCCATTTATTTCGGAGTTTGACATACTCGATGTGCAGTTAAAAGAGGGTGCTAATGCAAGCCTCGAGTGTAATGCCCAGGGTTCGCCAAAGCCTGACATCAAATGGACTTTCAAGTGAGTATCTTATTGTTCTGATCTTGTTCGTAACTGAATAGCATAGGCGACTTTCTTTTTGAATGTTTTAGAAGAATAAGAAAGAGGGTTAACGCCAGGTCGTGGCAAGGATTTGCGAGGCTTTTGAAAAAACAAAATTCAATAGAGAGTATAGTTACATACTACTACCTGCTTGGGATGAGTTTATAAATGAACTAAAGATAAAAGTTTTTAGTAATCTCCACTGCATTGACTTCATTGTATCCTAAAACACTTGGCATTTAGATGTTTATATATTTTCTCATTGTGATGTATGAATGGCATGGTGAATGTAATGACTTTGTTTATAAATTTATTTATGTATTTGTAATGCAGAGTATATAAAAATGTTGACTTCCAACCCTCCTCTTCTATATGAATTTTGACCGTGGTAAATTTCATGCTTCTCTGTCAGCTCAATTTTCGTAAAAAGACTTACAAAGATTTTTTTTACAGAGAAAGGTTGGCAAGCAGACGGTTTACCTGATGTTAAGTGATCCTGTCGCCGATGGACATGCACAACATCCAAAGCGTTGCATGTGCGTTGCCAATCTGGGAGTTTGTATACAATAGATTTATTGAGATGAATAGGTCAGGAACATTTTAAGGATTCGTTGAGGAAAGGAGTGGGAAAAGAAAAGGTTAAAAAGTTATGCATACTTTGTTTTATGCTGATTTCTGTGAAGGGCGGTGATACTGATACTACCGGGTAATTGATGCCGTAGAAGTGCAGCAATAGCTGTATGTAACATGTTATTCTCTACTACCTTGAAGAAGTTTCACATATTAATATTATGATCAAATCATGACCCATGCACACCATTAAAGACTTAAAAAAATACATTTACTTCGTAAATCGGATCAAAATAAATTTTCAAGCTAACGGTAAGCCGGTGAGATTAACAAGTAACATCAGGGCGTCAAAAACCTCAGTCCTACCCGTGACCATGAATACCGCAAAGTGTTCAAAACGACAAGTCAAAACGTCAAAAATAAACCGCAATGAAATTCGTAAAGTTGTTTAATCTAAAATGTCTATTATATATGTAAGTCTCAGAAATTATATTCCTAGGGCACGTTTAGCACTTCTAAAGAGTAAACGAAGATAAAGCGTCACGTTAGAATTGGTGACGTCGTTTCGGGTATGATCGGTTACACTCTTCCATATTCTGCTTCAATTGAGACAGCACTCAGTAAATCATAATTGAGATATTTCATAATCATAAGCTCACACATAAGACTACCTCTACGGAAGAGTACCTTTTAAAATGTTCAGGTTTACATCTATATTTGTCTCGGTTGACAAAATCTTACTGATTTTATGTTTCCAGCAACACTTCATGGCGTGAACTAAATGGCACATTAACAAGTTTCAACGTGACTGCCGAATCAGAGGGATTGTATCGTTGTGATGCTTTAAACCCTGCCGGGGCTGCCCATCTGGTGTACAGGATTACCATAGTGGGAGGTGCTGCTATTAAGGCTTTGACAACATTTAATGGCAGTGTGGGTGCGACTGTTACCGACAGTTTAGAGGTTGCAGTGAGTAATTTATATATATTTGTTAATACCAAGTGGTAGAGGATAACGCGTTACTGTAAGCGCGGGACAAATCAATCGACTCGACGTTGTGGTATAACGCCTCACACGGAAAGCCTCAAATTACCGTATGGCTATCCAAATGTTCCTGTTTCCCGATACTTTCTCTTTTTAACCGACTTCAAAAAAAGAAGGAGGTTTCTCAATTCGACCGTATATTTTTTTATGTGTGTTCGGGAATTTCTTCGTCGTTTATGAACCGATTTTAATGATTCTTTTTTTGTTGGAAAGATATCCTATATGTGGTCTAATAAAATTTTCATAAAAATCGGTAAATTAGTTTGTTTTTTAAATCAAAATAACGGAAAAAATATGTCACGAAAGTACACTTTCGTGGCGTTTTAAGTCGGTTTTTTGTAATTTTGTGTCAATACTAAATACGCCTCTACCAAATAATTTGTAAGGACCTATTCTCTCCATAGCTATGCGTGTTGCCATCTTTGAAGAGAATAGTTAATGGTACAAACATATCCTGTAGCAAACAGGACAAGAATTGAAAAATTTCTAATATATACCGTGCCGTACCTTTTCTATAGACAAAAGTTGGCAAGCGAGCAGGCGATTTACCTGATGTTAAATGAGGACAGTCAATCATAGACACCCACAGTATAAAAGTATAGCTTTAGCGTTACCAGCCAAAATCCCTAACTTAATGCTGTATTTTTTTATAGGAAAGGTTGACAAGCGAGCAGTCGATTCACCTGATGTTAAGTGATCCCATCACCCATGGGCACACACAACATACGAAGAGTTGCGTGTGCGTGCCATCCTTGTAAATTGGATGATACAGTTTCAAGGGTAGGATGGGATAGGATTATACTAAGGATTTGGTGGGGTAAGGAGTGGGAAAAGAAGAGGGCAGGGATAGCCATCCGGTAACCCTAAGAGCTATCCCTCCTTTATGCCGACTCTGTGAAGGGCGGTGATACCTCTCGGGGCGAGCGTGGCCGTAGAAGTTCAGCAAAAGGTGTATGAAGGATGTTATGCTCAACCATCTATAAAATATAGTATTTAGAACACAAATATAAAAAAAGAAATCTCTTTTTCATAGGTTGGTTCGCAAATCCGTATCGCTTGCAGTGCCATCGGAAGGCCAGTTCCCACCATACAATGGATTCGACACGGTCGTGTCGTTAGCAGTAACAGCGCAGATATAAATTATGTCGATTTAATGATAGATGGAGCTGAATCATCAGACGCCGGACAGTATTCGTGTGTCGCCTCAAACGAGGGCGGTGTGGATGAGAAGAAAATCAAGATCGATGTTATAGGTAAGCCACATTGATTTACTAATCTTTTTACAGAATCAATCAAGGCATTTCACTCTTTAATGCTAAATTTAACTAGAAAACGTCAATACAAAGTTGTTATCAAAGCTATATTTGTATATAACACTTGCTTACCCACGCAACTTCGACTGCATCACGTCAGAGAAATGTCACAAAATAAGTTTTCCTCGTCTTTGCGACATTTTTCATTAATGCTCCACTCCTATTGGTTCTAGCGTGATGTTATATAACCTAAAGTCTTCCTCGATGGGCTTTCCAACACTAAAATAAATTTACAATTCGAACCAGTAGTTCCAAAGATTAGCGAGTTCAACCAAACGAACAAACTCTTCAGCTTTATAATATTAGTATAGATTAAGTTAATGCATCAAAAATATTTTTATATTTCTCAGAGCCTCCAAGAATTCTAAGAACACTTTTCGAAAACGACAAGACATCTGTATCAGGAAATACAATAAACATAGAGGTAGTGTCTGGCCAAGCTTTTTACATGCATTGTCATCCCTATGGGAATCCTATGCCAGAAGTTTACTGGTTCAAAGACGGCGTTCCACTGAAGCTATTTGATGAGACGATGGTATCTACCGATTATGGAGAGATCATACAGTCTCCTTCTGCAAAGTACGAGCAATCTGGCAATTACACTTGTATTGCGAGAAACAAAGTTGGCGAGACAGGACTCGTGTATATGGTCGATGTTTTGGGTGAGTTGGTTAAGAATTGCATAAATCAGAGACGATATTCATCCCTTCGTCATTTTCAATATTAGGAATGCTCTTCGCCATCTTGTATAGTAATTGGCTTTACTTTGAGTGACTTATAAGATAAAGATCGTTGACCATCAATTGAAGATACGATCTTTGACATATACGCAATAAAAGTTGGCTATCATAAGCTTCAGCATCGTCTAATCTTTGAAAACTAAGTATTTTAGTCCTTTAAATTTAGAAGACATTTTTTATTTTATTTATTATTAAAAAAACACTACCTTTAACTATTGGTTGTGTTGCGAGGGCGATTTACACACATAGATTCCACACACACAAACACCCAGAGACAGTTCCGGGTGGGAATCGAAATCACGACCCGCTACGCCTAAGTCAGCGGTTTAGCAGCTGTGCTAGCTGTGGTCATCAATAAAACAAAATAGTCAATAATAAAATAAAACCTCATAGAGTTTTTAATAAATAGCTCTGTGAGGTTTTTCTTTTAATTACAATTAAAGTTAAAAATCGACTTTTTATTTCCTTAAGGTATTATTTACTCGTGGTCGATTTTTACTTTTATCTTGTATAGTGTGTGTTATCTTGTGTCCGTGGCCTATAGCCACACTGCGTGGAATCGCATTTAAAAAAATATTTTGGTAGATGATAGAAAGATTTGGAAGAGAAAAAATTTGACAACTCAGTAAGTGAAAAGTATATAACAAAAGTAATAGCTGTAAGTTTTCTGAATAAAATACAGTAAAAACAAATAAGAAAAATATTTTTCGGTGTAGTTCCACCAACCCAGCCGAAGGAAAGCGCATTGTACGTGAACACAAAAATGGGAAAGCAACTGATATTGACTTGTCCAGTACAAGGAACTCCTATGCCGTATGTCATGTGGATGAAATATCCTTATAATGAAATAAGCGAAGAATTAGCAAGAGTTCATTTGAGCGAAGACAACGTTACATTAGTAAGTAAGCATGTAATTTTTTTGTGCTACTACTTCGAAGTTTTTTGAAGTGAAAACTTCTTCTGGGATGGGTAAAAAATGTTAAACTCGCATCAGGAGACGTGACCTGATCGAAAATTCGTAAAACGGAGGGAGAGTAGACCGGCGCGCGGTAGAAAGAGAGATATTACTTCCTCTCCTACGCCGCGCCGGCGGTCTAATTTTATGTATGTAAAATTTTTAATGTAATATAAATTGTCATGTTTGTGTACGATAGCGCAATAAATGAATATTGTATTTTACCACATAAACTTTTGTACAGATAAATAAAGCAATTCGTGCGATATTATTCCCTAACCATTACAAAATATTCAAAAATGCACAACGTTAATGTTCAAGTTTTCACTTCTGCCGACACTCCCGACAAACCCGTCATTTTTTTTAAACTGTCAACCATGATATACAAGGGAAACATTTATTCTAAAGTTAGGTATCATAAGTACAGGTTTAACTAATTAAATCAAATACGTTTTAAATAACAGACCTTTGAAATGCTGTAACTGAAGAGGTAGCATGTGTATAGCAAGAGTAATGCTAGAATCGGTCTGCGAAATTGCTTTATAGAGCAAAAAATTTTGCATAAAAAAAGTCTTTGACTTTTATCCCTCATTCAAAATAAACTGAGATAGGGAGATTTTATATTTGACCTGTTAAGTTCGGACGAAGTTAGTTCACTTACAACACAAAATACAAACTTTCTTTTGCTGTATGTCAATTTATATCAAAATGGTAACATTTTAGCTTAATCACGTCATTTAACACCGCAGAGCAATGTTAAAATACTGTTTTTTTTTTCAATTATGTAAGTAATTTTTCTTGACCTTAGGGACGCGTATCCTAGACTGTTCGACGCAGTTTTTTTCTAATTCCAATTATCCATCTAATTCATTTTCGGTGCTATGGCCACTCACAGCAGTTCTAATTTCTCACGTCGATATTCAGTCCTATAGTGTAGACAAGCCTAATTCTGTAAACGTACACAAGTAATAATGCAGCTAAATTACATACATACAAAACACACGACCTATTCGTTAAAAATCCGTTTTCGAGTTTTTAGTTAAATAACTGTGGTAATCTTTAGAATAGTATTCATGATTTATATCATAAACGTAAGATTCATACACGCAGTAATTTAGTAAAATTTTCTATGATTATTAAATATACGCCAATTTGTTCGTATGCATTCATTACAAAATCTGTTTTGCCTTGCGCTGGATGGAGCCGCGTCGCCTGGATCTCAGCCTACGCCTAACATTAGTGTCGTGTCGTTTAATATGCACAAACCCACCACAGAACTCCACGTCTGCCCTCCCCGCGGCCGTCTGTTTGTAATTTCGAAATAAAAGCTTTTTAGTAAATGTATATGAATTGGACAGGGCTTGAACGGGCAGAAAGCTGATGGTATAGAAAGCAACTTAGGATACTTTTATGTTAGAAAAAAATCATGATACCGTGCAAAATTAAAATCTTACAATTGCGTGTGAAGCCGCAGCAACAGCTAGTCTATATATACAATATTCATCATCAGGCCGTATCTCCGCGTGGCGGCGCAATGGCGTAACGAAGCATATCCAGACGCCGATGGAATCGAGTACGTGGGCGCGTGGATTGAACCCACCGCATTCAGCCTGGACCCACTGCTGATCCTCGGACTATCTTACGCCCCGCGTCCGCTGCCTGTGCCCGGTAAGATTATGTACATTTTTTTTATGGTGTGATATGATGAGTCGATGTCAAATGTTTGATTGTTTAGGTGGTCATCGTTGCTTATTATCTTAACTAAAATGTTAAGATAATAAGCATTTTTCAAACTTGTACATGAATCTATGTATTTGATGAAATGGTAAAATATTAGTAACGGCTCTAGCAATGCCATCTGGCGGTGGTTACGATTAGTTACATTGGTTTAGAATAAAACCATCCGCATCTCCGTTCCTGCCATTTATTATGCATGGGATTATGAGGGTAAAGGATAAACTAGCGGTTAGTGAAGACGATGCCCGGGTAGTGGGGGATTTTCCTCGAAGCCCGAAACCTACGCTGTTTACACTGTTTGCAGTAGCAATAATGTTTACCCTACGTAACATAATTTACTATCGCCGTTACCAACTTGCTGTAATCCAAAGTTAGGTAATCATCCTACCCCTAGTCACGTCAAGTATAGCACGACCCTTAAGACATGCTTCCAATTTTTCTACCACTCGAAAATTATCACTCAATGTGGCGATAACTTTTTTAAGAATATGCCATATGAGCAACCCCATGGACAACTACAATTCGCCTTAAATTCCAGTTTAGAGCATGAGCGCCGTTTACATCAATAAAGAAATGCATTTCTTTATAGTACACGGAACAGAAAAAACTGTGGAAGGTGAATGTGAAATAGTATCAAAATTTTTATCGGCAATAGAACATGTGTTGTATTTATTGTAGTATATACGGAAATGAGAATTAAAATGTTTCGAATAATAGTTCTTCCGTAGAGAAAGGTTGGCAAGCGAGCAAACGGTTAAGTTATCCCGTGGCCATAGACACACACAAAATCTGGAAAGTTGTGTGTGCGTTGTCAGCCTGGAAAGTTGGGTTGAATGGATCGGGAGAAAAGAGTGTTAAAAGAAGATGGTAGGAATGGCCATCCCACAGGTAGAAGTGCAGCCAGATCTGCGAAAGGATGTTATGCTCCACCACTTAGAAAATTCAATTAATTTCAAAACAATATCAAAATTAATTACATTCAAATAACATCTAAGTAAAATGAAATAAAGAATACTTCAACGATCATATCCGTAAATTAAAATAAATTTTGGTGTTCCGATTTAAATCCATATTACATATTGTACATATTTATCCTAAAAATATGTTGTTCCAAATAAACCTGTTCACGAC
>DWHK01000357.1:0-14644 GCA_018247855.1 Graphium androcles | reverse complement strand
TATGTCCATGGGCGACGGGATCACTTAACATCAGGTGAACCGTCTGCTCGCTTGTCAACCTTTCCTATAAAAAAAAAATTAATAATTTTTATTTTTAATTAAACCTTTTTAAAATATAATCCACCTATAATAACGATAGTTTTTGGGTAGCAATAATTAAATCACCAGGAAATGGAAGTAATGGCTTTTCTAATGTTTTGCTTTACAATTATTTCAAGAAGAGTACGCATTCATATACTAAGTACATGTTATATACTTAGTACTGAGTTGACAGTAAATATGAATATTCATATACGTTTAAAGAGATTTAGACAATGTTGAACAAATACCCATGTATTAGTAGGTAGTTTAAGTTTGTCTTGGGTCATTCTTAATATTAAAAGACGTGACATTTTTTAGTTAAACCTCGTATTGTAAATTAATTTTTCTGAATGTAATAAGCAAACAATTTTAAATGACAATGTTGTAGGTATATCATTGAGGGTAGTGGCAACATTATTTAAATGGTCAGGTGATTAAAGAATATGGCTTGGTTAACCGACTTCAAAAAAGGGAGAAGGTTTCTTAATTCGATCGTATATTTTTTATGTGTGTTCCCGGATTTCTTCGTCGTTTATGAACCGGTTTTGATGATTCTTTTTTTGTTGCGGTATAATATATAAAATTTTCATAAAAATCGGTTAAGTAGTTTGTTTTCGAAATCAAATTAAAATGTCAGTGGAAGTATTTCATTGAATTTTATCCAGATACTACAAAGTGTAAACAGATTAAGAATATCTATATCTTATCTTATCTATATAAATAAATAAAATTGGATTGTTTGCGGATGACTTAGTCATTTATGAACCGATTTTGATGATTCTTTTTTTGTTGGAAAGGAAATATCCTAAGTGTGGTCATGTATATGTTTTCATAAAAATCGACTGAGTATTTTGCTTTTGAACTTTTGTCACGATAGTACACTTTTAAGGTGTTTGAAGTCGGTTTTTGTAATTTGGTGTCAAAATAATTACAAAATTTTGATTTTGGGATAACACTCCGTAGTATCCTAACTATCTATCAGATGCAAAAAGATTTTTTTATTTCCGACTGGCACTTCCAGAGAGTAGCCCGATAAAACTAACAAACTATTGAGATTTATTATATTAGTATAGTGTATCTGAGAGTGTATAAAAATCAGATTAATGCGATTTACTGCTGATTGTAACAAATTAAAATTAAATTTTTATCGGCAATAAAATGGCATGTCGTTTTATTGCCGATTGCAATGTTTGTAAAATAACCCAGCATTATTACTCGTCAAATACCTTGGTGAAATACAATATTATGTTCTGAAGAGTGACCAATTTTAACCTTAGGTTGCGGAATAACTAATCCTACCCATGTCAATCACTCATGGTGTTAGGGTTCCGTATACGAAGTATAATAGAATAGTAATAGGATTACTAAGCCTCTGCTGTCCGTCTGTCTGTCAACGGGCTTTATCCGTAATAATATATATACGCACATATATATATAAATATAAATACATCATGATCCGTAATAGGTAGATACTTGAAATTTTCAAATAATGTGTATTTCTGTCATTGCCGCTAAACACAAAATTAAAAGGACCCCCATATATGTGTTGTATTTTATATTTTACGGTGGTACTGAACCCTTTGCGTGCGAATCCGACTAGCATTTGGCTGATTTTTTTGGTTATTTTCAAATCATTCCCCTTTTCAATCCTTTATATCTCACTACTCAGTAATTACAAATTAATTATAAGAACACTTAAACACCAAAATTTTACTTTTCAAATACAAAGAGAAATATTTGAGAGAGGACTTTTTAAACTATTTAACAATAATAGTTTATTTATTTTCTAACCATAATATAGTAGATTTCACATTGAATCATTTACATAATATATCAAGTTATACATTGTGGGAGACTGGTGCCTAAGCTAGGCTGCAAACTTGTTTCAGGACACCAGGGCGGAGACCCTTAGGTAAAAATAATTGACCATAACAAAATCGGGGGATACAGTTCGGTGTTGCAGCTACGTATCTATCATTGACATCCGAAATTTTATTACTCCGATCGATAGATGAAAAATCAAAAATTTGTGACGTTCAATTAGGACTGCGTTCCATCGTATGCGCCGCCATTTTTAGAGTTCCGTAGCCAAAGGGTAAAACGGGGCCCTATTACTTAGACTCCGCTGACCGTTCGTCTGTCCGTCTGTCACCAGGCTGCATGTCATGAACCGTGATAGTTAGATAGTTGAAATTTTTAAAGTAAACCACTTTACGGTTTTTATCGCGGTTTATTTTTAAATTTTATCACCCGACGTTTCGAATACTTTACAGCATTTATGGTCACGGGTAGGGTAGGAGTAAAATCCGTAAAGTAGTTTAATTTAAAATATGGAAGTCTCGCGTAAGAAATGCTATAGATAGTCGAAATTTTTACAGATGATGTATTTCTGTTGCCGCTATAACAACAAGTACCTAAAAACAGAATAGAATAAATATTTAAGGAGGCTCCCGTACAACAAACATGATTTTTTTGCCGTTTTTATAGATAATGGTACGGAACCCTTCGTGCGCGAGTCCGACTCGCTCTGGGCCGGTATTTCATGACTTTTGAATAGTATTTTTTATCGATGAAAGGTACCCTAAGGTTTTTATTGTATCCCTAGGAAGTGTATTTCATGATGGTTAGTAAAGACGTAATAAATAAATTAAAAAATAAACTTACTGTCGTATTTACAACTACAGCTAGTTGAATCTAGCAATTTTACTCGCAATTTTAAGTTTTATTTTTTTGAACTTTACTATAATTATTTTTTATATTTATAGAAGTAGCTTAAGTTACTCACTTATTTACCATCAGCTATTTGTTAGTCCAAGTCTTGTCAATTATTTTGGAGATTAGACGACCCAAACAGACTGACAGTCAGGCAATAATTTAAAAAATTGGTTCTTTGGTTATTCGTACCATATTCATTTCGCGAAATGCTTTTATTTTGACACTAGCTGACCCACGCGACTTTGTCTGCGTCACATAAGACAGATTTTGCGAGATGAGAGTTTTGCGACATTTTTCAATGATGCTCCGCTCCTGTAGGCTATAGCGATGTTATATAACCAAGAGATTCTTCAATCAATGGGCTTTCAAAAAAATTTCAAATTCGAAATTTTTTTGAAAAAATTTTTTTTCAAAGTTTCAAAGATTAGCAACATTAAACCAAGAAAAACAAACTCTTCAGCTCCATAATGTTAGTATAGATTACAAACGCACACGTCAATTTTATTTATATGTATAAATATTAGTAAGGATTATTAAAGAGAAGGAGAAACATAAAAAAAACATGTGCCGCTGGAGTGGTCCATAAGATGAAATTTATTTTGGTTAACTTTAAATTTAACAATTTTTGCGTAATTATTGTTATCCAATTTTGCACTTAGAGAATTAGAATTAATTGTAATATAAAATAATGCGACTAATAATACTTGGCTGTAATTTTTTTTTTTTTATTTTTTTTTTTTGCAATCTGTTTTTATTACGTCATGAACTATATTACAATGTGTCATGGACAGCTAGGAAGTCAATTAATAGGTGTCAGCAGAATACCAGCGTTGGCCTATGCCAACATAATGCTGAGCTGAAACCCTATCGATCCGGCATCGCAATGTCTAGAGAATATTTTAGTTTAATGTTTTATTTCATTTTTTACTGCTTTATTTTAAGTTTTGAATTTATTGTTATTGTTACTCATAACATATATATGCAGCTGGTTTGATTAAATGAGTTGTTATTATTATTATTAAATGCGTGAAGACATCAGACATCATCCATTCTGTATATAAAATCGAATAAGAACAGGACAGCTGCTACTGTATTGTATTATATATTTATGTATGTGTATTTATTACGTGGAGGCGAAGACCACATCAAAGCCTAGTTGTATAAGAATGGTTTAATACGCGGTTGCAGTATATGCGGACTTGTATGCATACAAAAGTGGCGTTTACAAACACGTGGAAGGACACGCTATTAACATATTCGGATGGAGAGATGAAAAGTACTAAGCAGTAAGTACTGGCTGATCGCAAATTTCTGGAACATTGTTTGGTGTAATAACGATCTGGGTTGCGGCATCCTCCACCTACGTCCGTCAAATTTATCGCATTCAACCGAGCTTCCCAATCATTCATGATGTAACCTTTTCTGATTTGATTTCTTAGCTCTGTGAAAAGATGTGACGTTTCTTTGCCTCCTCTACCGTATGTACCACAGGAAGTGTTTTAAGGTATTGTTCGGATTACTTGTTGCTAAGTAAAACAAACCATCAGATATCTTCGTCTCCACCTCGATGGTTGCAATCCATTATGAGATTTCATTGACATTTGCGGTTACGCGCGACACCTTTAGTAGTCGGTTGTCACCCGTGGTATTTGTAGACTGATTTGATTTACTTACATGAGTTTGCACTGACGAAACATTTATATAAACACATGTTAAATTTTCTTTTAAAAAAGCCGTAGTAGTTTAGTATCCGGGCGGTCGCCATCTTAAAAATAATAAAAATATTTCTAAAATGTATGAAGTCCGCCAATCCGCACTGGGGCCGCTAGGCGGACTAAGCCTTATTCCCTCTATCTAGAGGACGCTTTTGCACAGCAGTGGGAGGATTTCAAAATAGGTTGTTACTTTACTTTACTAGAATTTCTATATTTTGTCAGTAAATTCAACTGATTTCGAATTGCTATGCATAGTGATTTATTTATTTTTCGTTAATATGCAAAATATCAACCACTTTTTTTAAGATATAATAATATATTTATATAAGATATTTAGAGAAAACCTGCTACCGTTTTTGAAACTTAAACATGTTAGGAGAAAAACTCTGCGGTTAAATATATTTATTTAAGTTTGATGTATCTTATAAATATATAAGATAGATATCTTATAAATATATAATAGGTCATCAGTATAAGTGTTGATTAGTTAATTATCCATAATTATATATTTCTAATTTTAACATAAAAATATTTAAGAAACATTTTTGATATCCTGTTTACTCCACGTACATGTGCTGGCAACTAACCTCATCAACTCTCAACTGTCAAAAGAGTAACCGTCTTTAAACACCTGCCGTTTCCTGTTTCAATATGCGATTGTTTTGAAAATTTAATTGAAGAATTTATGAATGAAAATTATATTAAAACTAGTTTCTGGTTTTGTAAAATTTTAATGATACTGGTTGACAGTTACAATCAGTTTATTTCTCAAGTTTTACTTCTCAATAACATTATAAATGGGTAAGTAAATTGCTGCCTTTCCTAACTTTATGTACTTTAATAAAAAAACAACCTTTTGCGTTAATCGTGGTCTGAATATGGCGTATTTACGTAATTCATAATAATAAATAGCAAGCTCAAAAATGCTGTAAAAACGGCAAATAATATAATTTGTTTAAAATAAAATAGCAATACTATCACAATTATGGTTTAGTTTTTAGTAATTATAATATATATAATGCGCTTCTGCCTATAATGAAAAATTATAACCGCGGCTGGTTTTAATTTAGTACAAACCAACATACAACACCCATTTTTATGTAAAATATCAAAATGTTCATACACCAAGAAGATTGGATGTATAGTGCTATATAAATTTTGTTTTTCTATATAAATTTTGTAAAAAAAATCCAACATGAGTTGTACAATTTTATATAAGTTTAATGGACTTCCATTTAATACTTTTTTTTAAATAAAAATCAAGTATTTGAAACAGAACTAATTAAATTAAATAAATAAAGAAATTAAATTTGCAAGGTAAAAACTTTATACCGCATAAAGTGGTCTACTTCAAATTGTTACAGTTCTCTTCAAATGTATAAAATACTAATATTAATAGCACAAACTGTTTGATATATACTATATATCTAATACTCAATAATTAACCAAAGAAAGAAAGGGTACAACTCATCTAATTAAATATAAATGTTACTTAAAAATGGGACCTGGCTTTACAAGGTGGTAGAGCATAACATCTCTCATACAGCTTTTGCAGCACTTCTTTGGCCATGCTCGCGCGGGGAGGTATCACCCTTCATAGAGCCAGCATAAAATAAAGTATCTGCTCGCTTGCTTCCTTTCTTATAAAAAAAAGAAAAACAAACCGGCTTTATATGGTGAAACAAATGTTAACAGTGCAACCAAACATTTTTTTCACTGTTATTTGGTATTAACAGATTTAAGACTATTGCCTAAAAGCAAAAGTTTTCTTTTTTTTAGGAAAGTTTGCAAGTGAGCAGACGGTTCACCTCATGTTAAGTGATCCCGTCGCCCATGGATATACACAACATCCGAAGAGTTGCATATGCATTGCCAGCCTTGGAAATTGGATAAAACAGGTTAAAGGGTAGGATGGGATAGGATTAGATGGGGAAAGGAGTGGAAAATAAAAGGGTAGGAATGGCCATCCGGCAACCGCAAGAGCCATACATACTTCATTTTATGCTGGCTCTGTGAACGGTGGTGGTACCTCTCGGGTGAGCGTGGCCGTAGAAGTGCAACAAAAGCTGTATGAAGGATGTTATGCTCTACCACCTCGACCAAAATTTATATGGCAATAGCTCCTTCTGTTTTTAAATACATTTTAATATGCAACTGGCTTGCCTCAATCAAAGTGTTATTAATATTCTTTTAAATGCTTAATGCCATGAGCATTAATAGAATGGAAATTTTCTTTGAACTTTGTCACATACTATGGTTGATACCAGAAAGTGATAATCTTTTCATCATTAATTTTGATTTGCATTGTAATTAATTTGTTGGAAAGATCTATAGCTATATTTATTATGTATCTGATTATGTACATTAGACACACATCTAAAGCTTGATAAAAGCCTAGAGGGCAAGTACTGAAGCCATCATGGTTGATTTACCAGAATTTACAATTGTTTAAATAACATAATTTAAACAATTGTCAATCCTGGCAAGTATAATGCATATAAAAAAGGACCATACCATATTTATCATAGAACTGTCAAAACACAAAGTAGATATATCATAATAGCAATAATGATTGACACGATTCTGAATGTATTTTAGATAAATTAGCATTAAGTTGTTATATGTTATTATATGTTACGATATTACAGGTGGTAGAGGACAAAATATTTAATACAGCTTTTGCTGCATTATTATTATAAAGTCACAGAACAAAACATTTTTCACATTTCATTTTTGTACCTTGTTTGCAAAAGTAGTTTACTTCTTGTACCTCGCATGTATTCAACTTGTTTTTGCTTCATTTACTAAATAGCCAAACTAATACTGACTTCTATTTATTGAATTGCAATTTTTAGTTCATCAAAAATCTCTTAAATCAATTTGTACTGAGATTTGAAACATTTTTACAGAAAAAGATAGAAGCACATACCATGGCTTATTTTTTACAGACAAAGGTTGGCAAGTGAGTAGACGGTTTATTTGATGTTAAGTGGTTTTGTCGTCCATGGACGTCCACATCATCTAAAGAGTTGCATGTACTTTGCCGGCCGAAGGAAAAAGATAGTGTGCATGCAGCAAAAGCTTTATGTTGAAAAAACTAGCATAGATATGCAGAGACAACAAGAGTTTTTCCAATAAGGCAGAACTGCTTTATCTGAGACTTCATGTTGAATGTTCTTTACATTTGAATTGTGGGATTTAATAAACTATATTAGATGAAAGTGGTGAATAACGATAATTTAATAAATAATTACACAATACACTAGTATTCTCAAAATCCATCTCAACTATCTGTGTTTATATAAAAAAAAAACGGATTAGAGTTATTATATTGTATTATCATTCTTATCAAGACCCTATTACTAAGCCTTTGTAGTCCGTCTGTAATAGGGCTGTATCTTTTTAACCGTAATAGGCAGAGATTTGAAATGATTTCAGAATGTGTATTTCTATTGCAAGGTGGTACGAAACCGTTCATGCGCAAATCCGATTTTGTCTCCTAATCTCGCTTGGCCGGTTTTTGTTATAGCTCAGTTTATTTTTAAATGACAACTAAGCTAATATGACAGAGACAGAAGCCTTTGTAGAATAGAATGAGCTCAAAAACAAAATCCCCTCCCAGTCAAGATCGAAAGCCACAAGAAATTTCCTCTTAACTCGGTGTTTTAAGTAATACTAATTGCTTTGCGCGGTTTCACCCGTGTGATATTTTTTCGATTTGTTCAAAATCCATTCTATATGTTAATCCAGCTAATCAATTATCTGTGTCAATTTAACCGAACGAACATCCAAACGGTCACATTTATAATTTTAGTATAAATACAGATGAGCAAATAATTTATTTAAATTAAATATTTATTTCAGTTTATAATGGAACCAGTGGACAACAATCTCTTCGAAGTGAAACCTAATCAAAAAGCAAAGCGAAAAAGAATCGTTCCGAGCAGCAACGTCTTCTTGAATCCGGCATTAGATCTATTAGCCAACGAGGATCCTATGTGTAACAACGCTATGGAGATCGCACCGAACAAACGTCGCAAAAGGACGAAAAGTTGCGACATAGCCGCGTTTGAGAACACAGCTTTAGACTTGGGAATAAGCAAATCTGCCGTCAACGAATTTTTAGTCCGCGAATTGGATAATGTTCGCAGAAACGTCAAAGCCTATGAAACTCCTATTAAATTCGATAAGGACACACAAAAAACTCTAGTTGCCACAGAGGAACCTATATACGCTAATCTCTCTGAAGTATCTAGTGCTGGACAAAGCACAAAAGCTGTTGATTTGTTTTACAGAAGTCCTATAGATTCGCGAAACAGTACAGATAATTCCATTCTTGATAATACGACTGAATTGGACTCTGGTATATCGATATTAGAGCAGAAATCTTTAAATGCTGTCATCACCACGGACTTTGATACGGATTTGTCAGCTATAAACAACGTGACAAGCATACAAAGCAATGTAACCAATCAAATAATTGTCGGAAACACTAGCAATTTAAACTTAAGCTTCATTGATAGACTAGCGTTAGACTCGCCATGTGTCTCCAACCAATCTCTATATCTAGACGACGATTTGAACGAAAGCAATATAATGGAGATTAAAACAATTACCATAGTAACTAAGAAAAGACGTATTCCCCAGAAAACCTCCACTAATCCTTTCCTCGACCCCGATTTGGACACGAGAATTGAGGTCATCAATGAAAACCCTTTTCTAACAGACGAAACCAAAGAACTTGAATATAACGTAGAGGCTCTAAACAGGCCGGAGATTAGTCAAGACGCACCAGTGCGAAATCTCATCCCAAGAATTCTGTTCAACGGAGATACGAACAGTACAATATCCACTGTTAATGAGTCCTCCGTTAACATTGATAGCCATGAATATGAAAACGTAGAGTACCGATGTGAGAGTCCAATATATGAGAACATAGACGACCTTACTACTAGCGACCCAAATGTTTACAATAAGCAAAGCAAGATCCTCGGGCACGACGTATCAAGATTTAGCGCAGTAGACATCATGAATTTGAATAAGAACAACAATGGAAATCGCTCAAACGACTCAAGCGACAGCAGGAAAGACTTAAAGCATTTATTAAAAGCCAGCAACAAGCTATCCAAGAAGGTGTTTAAAACTCTAAAGAAGACGTTCAAGGGAGAAAAAATAGAGCCAAACGTTACTTTAAATCCATACGAGGTACCCCGGAAGACACCTAAACAGCAGAAGCCTGTGAAAGAATCTGGAATAGAGAATCCTGCACTGAATTTGGACAATTCAGACGAGATTGAAATAGAGGAATTAGACGATGAAGAGAACCAATATGAAACTGTCAAAACATTAAGAAATACGCGATATAATATGAATGTCACACCGCTCAGAGAGAGAACAAACGACACAATAGAACTGTCAAGCACAAAAACCCACACGCCAGGCAAAAAAGTGCGTTTTGATTCTACGCTCAATCGCGAGAAGGTAATAACTGGCGACAGCTTTACCAACGAAATTCAGAGTCCGGGGTTCGATGAAAAAATCGACACATACCACGATGAATTGGAGAACTGCATAAATGAGCGAAAATTCTTGCAGCAAAATATGTGAAATAATATTTATGAAACAATATGTCAGTGTTCCAAAAATTTTTAACTGTATTCATCCCAGACTTAAAGTTAAATCTCAATATTAAATTCACCTATCAAACAACCACCAAAGAATCTATGCCTTTCTAAAATAGGCTGAGATGTGAATTTCCAAGTACATTTTTCTAGAACGACTTAACATAAACATGCTCGTATATTTGTGCTATATTTTAACCTTAAAAATCTTGGTATCTATTTGTCCTCAACATACGGCATATTGTGAACCACTGAAAATATAAAATAATATTGACATAGTAAAAAGCAATATTTATTTCCAGTATTATATAGGGTATATAATTTGAGGCATTTTTTATTATTATTATTATATACATGCATTTGAGACATTTCATGAATTTGCTGTAATTTATTTTTTTTACGACATTTAATTGTCTTTACTTTATCCAAAGCATAATTTATACAATTTATTATACAACATGTACTTATTTTTTTTATTTATTATTAATTTCTTACTATTTAATGTTGTAGTATAAGATTACGGTAGTAATTTACTTTAACTGCATTTCGGATACCAGTCGATAAATTTGGATGCTACGTTAAGTATTTTTTTTAATACCAACATAACCTTGCCAAACATTAGGCTCTCTACTATACCTAAGTCATTTTATATATTTTTTTAAGTATTTTAAAGGCGGGATCTTGCCAAATAAAAGTATTTTTGTACAACTCATTGTTTCCTTACTAACCCAATCTATATATTAAAAAAAATTATATTCGACCAATTTCTTTACTTTTTTTTATTGGAACGTATTGATGCACAGGTTTGTCTGCAAGCATTAAAAGTCATTTAAATTTTACTCTATGATATACGCAAATGCGATTTCCCCATAGAGATGTCTTATATTTTCATAGCTTCCTTTTTCTGTATCTCCGGTTCTGATCAAGGTACGCGGTTCGTTTTAGTTTTCAAACACAATGAGCCGAACAGAAATGAGCTTTTTCGTTTAAGATTTTATTCACTTAAATTAATTGATTTGACGGGAAGTTAGGTGTTAATATTGGTGTGCAGCAATACGCAAACCCAATCTATACATTAAAAGAATTTGTGAAATCTAAAAGGAAATTGTTAGGTCGTTTGGCGCCATTCTTTTTTTAACTGAAAGGTAATGAGCAGCATAGGTCAGCTCATTTATATACAATTTGTTACATCCAGAGACGGCAAACCTGGCCTTGCTCTTTCTTACAGAGACCCAAATATCTTCTTCGTCTGACACTTCCTATCTTAGGTACCCGAGGTACAAGCTGGAACATTTGTGCCCCGGATCGGAGTGTCTGCACACGTCAGTAGCTGCGCATTGCCTCCAGGTCATTCAAATGAGCTCTTGTGGCAGCAAAATCCGAGCACATGTGCAGAATTGGCGAGAGATTGGTTCACCTTCAGGTAGGAGGCCAAGGAAATTTCTAAACGCCATCATTACAATATTTGCACAGTGGCCCCTACTGTAAAAGAGAGAGCCGAACTTCTGTGCACTCTTTTTGCGTCGAACTTGATTTTGGATGGTGAGTAAATTCACCGCCGACCTTCCAGCGTTGTGAAAAAGGCCGATGGCTATTGCCTCCCTGTTCTTAAAAAATAATGTAGTCATTAACACCCAATTCCTCAAGTACCTTGGGAGTCACTAGCTGATCAATAATCAACAATACCGTTTTCGTAAAATTCAGTCAGATGGTGGTCTACTAGTGTACCTGACCCATCGATGGATGGAGGCAATTGAGAACAAGGAGGAGGCTCTGGCTGTAAGCTCGAACGTAGCGAAAGCCTTCGATCGGGTGTGGCACAGAGCGCTTCTTTCCAAGATACTGTTTTTCTGAGAAAATAATGGATAACCAGTTTTCTTACGGATCGGAGCAATAAGGCGAGCGTTGTTGACATGCTCCGATTCTAAACTTGTAAATACTAGTACCACACAAGGCTGTGTGCTATCGCCACCGTTTCTTTTACATAAATTGCATTATGCACATTTAGCATTGCTTAAACTTGCTTGGCGTCGACTAAATTTTTTTTTTCTTATAGGAAAGGTTGTCAAGCGAGCAGACGGTTCACCTGATGTTAAG
Organism: Graphium androcles; assembly: GCA_018247855.1. NCBI lineage: Eukaryota > Metazoa > Arthropoda > Insecta > Lepidoptera > Papilionidae > Graphium > Graphium androcles. The sequence continues at coordinate 2,415 of DWHK01000357.1, read as the reverse complement.
TGATCTCGTTGTCCATGGACACACACAACATAGGAGGAGTTGCGTGTGCGTTGCCAGCCTTGGAAATTGGATAAAACAGGGTAAAGGGTAGGATGCTTAAGAATTATATAAAGGATTTGGTGGGGAAAGGAGTGGGAAAGAAAAGGGTAGTAAGGGCCATCTGGCAACCCTAAGAGCCATGCATACTTTAGTTTAGGCTGGCTCTGTGAAGGGTGGTGGTACCTTCCCGGACGAGCGCGGCCGAAGAAGTGCAGCAAAAGCTGAATGGAGGATGTTACGCTCTACCTATAGAATTAATCCAATTCGACCCACAGAAGACAAATTTGTGCGTTTACCACTAAAAAGAAACCTTTAATTGTATATCCTCGGTTCGAAAACACTTTCCTGGTTGCCACATCATCGATTGGATTTCTCGTTGACATATCGAGTGATGTGCAGTTGCATGGTCATATGAAAGGCAAGGATAAGTTATCTTCGTAAAAGCTTGGTGTCCTCAGCAGTGCGAGCCAGCCATCCCATCTTAAGCAGCTGTATAAAGAGCAATTTCGCCCACTTATGGAATTCTCATCTCTCGTCTGGGGCTATCTATCTATCTATCTTCCATCTACCAGCTCCTTCTTTTTGACCACATTCAACGTTGAGCCTCTCGAATTGTCGACGGCCAAGCTCTGTCCGTCCGGCTTGATTCTTTGGTTTTGCGAAGGAACGTTACACCCCTTTGTGTCATCTACCGCTTTTACCACGGGGAGTGTTACCAGGAATTATGAGGATTATTAACTACTGCTGAGTTTGTTCCTCGTGTGACGCGACAAACCACCCAGTACCATCGTCACAAACTTGACGGTTGGCAGTGCAGCACCGTTCGATTCTGCGATTTATGTGCATCTGGATATAATTATATTAAACTAGCTAATGGTAAAAGTATATCTACATTAACACTGGCGAATTGTAGTATTTATATATCTAATGTAGTGTATATATTTGAGATCATAGAGTCATCAGAGATTCAATCAGAGAAATCAGACTCTGCTTAACAGAAATATTAACCAGGGTAACATGTTCTAGTTGCCTTGTTAGCGCAGTTAAGTGCAACAATGAATAATTGTTTTTATGAGAAATCTTTTGTGTCTATATTAGCTTTATTATATTAGTATAGATTTGTATCTACAGCCCCTGTAGTGACGGGCGTGCTTACCCTTTATGTGACTTCGCATTCGGCATTTTTGGAGTAAGATATGAAAGCATTTGATAAATATCTAGATTACGTTCATCTTCAGCGAGCGAAGCGAGTGACGTTTGCAGTTACATTTGCGATGAAAACAATTCTTATGTATGCACATATGTATCGTCCGCGATAACTCTCAAACCAGTGCAACAATCTACATGATTTTTGGAATATATTTAAGTAGATAATATTAGTATAATTTTTGAATTCTTTGGGCATCAAAATCGGTTTAGTAGTTTAAGAGATATTTAAATAAACGTAAAAAAAAATAATCGCGAGATCCAAGTTCTCGGCGAACTACTAGTATTTGTAATATTTGTACATTACTACATGTGTTAGGTATACATAATTTTTGGTAAGATATAGAGACATAAGAAAAATATCTTTAGATTATCGATATGCATTTCTATGCTTATTTTTGTTTTTCTTTTTAAAAATCTATAAAATATGTGTATTTCGTTTATTTGGAGTCAGTTTCAGCAGAATTGCAAGCAAAAGGAACAACTGACTTTTTTATAATTTTGCTTTGTAAAGTCGTTGATACCAAACGTAACTTGTCGGTAACAATATAATGGATGCAATCCGTTATTGTCACGGTAGTGATCCGTTCCCGCCACTCCTGCAGGCCAATTGTGCTAATCTGCGACCTTGGTCATCCATGCATTACCTGCATGCCCATGATTGGCTAACTAGCGAACGCATTCGACTTCACTCGAGTTCTCGAACCTTCTATTAAAAATATCTAAAGCTGTCAAGTGAGCACTTGGTCCACCTGATGTTTATTGACCGTTGCTATGGACTACAATATCCTAAGCGTTGCAGGTGCATTGCCAGTTTTGAAGATACACTACGTATAAGCTCCTTCTGGCCACGGCAACTGCTTCAGGTCCGATTCCGGCACTCATGTACCCGAATGTGACTACTCGTCGCGTTTAGAGTCTACGTGAGAGCGCCGTTGAGCTTCAAAGCCAATTTTTTTTTATTTGACTAAGGCTCTCCATTCTGGTCGCCTGACCGTCAAATACTCCCACTGATCAGGTGCCATGTCATGCCATTTTCAAATGGCGCTTCAGCAACTAAGTAACTAAGGAGTTGTACGTCATGCTTACGCTAGCCCTCCTCAAGTTCAGAGAAGAAGATGCACTTCGCTACTCTCTCTTCCTCCATCCTTGACACGTGTCCGCACCACC
>DWHK01000356.1:0-14650 GCA_018247855.1 Graphium androcles | reverse complement strand
CAGGAATAGTGGAACTGCCGGGAACTAGGGGCCGTTTTTTATGCTTGGCGTCCATTCGGTGGTCTTGCTCGTAATTGCCACGCTGAGCAGGCGGATTGGCAATCGCAGAATGCTGTAGATTCACATTGGTGGCACTGCTGCCTGCTACCAATGTGATTGATGGTTTCGCCGCCATCACTCGGCGCGATTCGGTGACTCGTGATCAAATCTGTCTCGTTGTCACTGAGATAGATTTGAGCCGAGACTCTATGCGTTGTTCGTGTTGATCTCACTATGATCAACACGACACGCGGTATACCGGATCGCTTTTGCCCGTTTGACGACTTATATGTCACCCTGGGCTCGTAATGGGGTGAGGGTATTCTTATGCCGCACCCACACAATATAATAATTACATCATGTAAATTTTGTAAAGCAGCTGCCAGGGTATTTGCAAGTGCAGATCATGAGTGAATTATTTCCGCACATCTTGGTCCTAAATGTATTGTTAAACAGAATAGTTGCCTTTTTTTATTAGCGTTGACTTTACAATATTTCGGAAGTTAATTTAATTTAGTTCACTTACTGTTTTAGTATGCTTATTATACATTTGTATGCTCTTGTATAGAAACGACCTTTTTGGCTTTTTTGGCCTTAGCTCTGATCCAAAACGACAAAGTTTACTAAAATATTATCAATACACGAGACACGCGATGGTGTTATGCGTGTTGGTTCATTAATTCAGATAAAAACTGTCAAAATGAGATATGAAACGTATTTTGTCTGGTGTGCCTTCACGAATATTAATATTAAAATTACCACAAATCACTAAATCCTTTTTCGATTTACTTTTTTTTCAAATTATAGTAAAAAAAAATCACTAAATTCAGTGGAGGGAGGCTTATATGCACATGAAAGAATATATTGTCCCATCTCTGCACAAGCAATCTCACAGTGCCGTTTAACAGAGTGTGCAATAATATTCCATCTATCGTTTAACTTTAAGATATTTTTGCACAAAATAAGGCATCTACGCCCCATAGCGGACACTCTGTTAAACATACTGGTAACTGAATAGTTTTTAATACTATATCATTTAACCATGTTTCTGTAGAGTATAAAATGTCTACATTATATTTATTAAATAATATTTCTGTGTCTTTAATCTTGCCAGGTACATAACATATAACATTAAAGAAAATCATAAAAATAGACTTATGAAATATAACATAATTAATAATGAAGAATATAAAAGTCGTCGCCCAACACAAACCTTTAAAACATCGTCACTGTGCAGTTGTTTTGATTCTAATAGATCATTAGGTGGTTTAACAATTTGTATTTTTTCCTGTATAGTTTTTTTAATAAATTTAAGATATTTATTAAATATAGATTATGCCAAAGGGCTTATTGTTCGACGTCGAATTATAATTTAAAAACTTGGACGTTTGGAAATGAATTGCTCTCTTTTTAAGATTTAAAATTGTTAAACGATCACTAAAAATAGACAATCTTCACTGAGTTTCTTGTCAGTTCTTCTCAGTAGGGGGAGCGTTCCGAACTAACTTATTTGTAACATTTTTTTCTTCTTTTTTGTGTAATAAAGATATAAAGTATTGTATATAAGATGATTTAAAAAAAGTCTTAAAAATATATTAGTCATGCCGCCTGCTACCTGCCGGTTCGTCTCTGGTCAGAGATCAGGCTTTACTTTCCGAAACGGTGGTAATTTCTTTTGACAATCAATAAGTAAGTGTAAATACTTTGATAAAACTCTATTGAATAATAAATATTGAAAGACATTTAAATTTGAATTTGAATGTTGCAACCCAAAGGGATAAATTAAATTCGAAAGATGGATTAGTTGTCAGCATATTTGGAAGCACTCAAGACATGCTTTAACGATTGGCAAAGGTGTTCTTAGTCAAGAACACCGGAACCGACTTTTTACATAGCTATCCGATGCATGGATCATCTTAATTTTCAGGCAACTAAGAAACAACAACACAAAGTCATTGTCCCCCCGCAGGATTCGAACCCACGACCTCTGAAAAAAAATTGTAAAACGAAGACCTATACTACTAGGCCACAGGGCAGTCAATATCTGTATAGACAACTACTATAATTATTATTCGATTAAATAACTAACTATTAGTAATAACGTAATATTTATACATATATAAACTAATCTACATACATACACTCTATATTTATCGTTTGTTTGCGCTAATTTTTATTGATAGTAAGCTGATTGCCGAATTATTTAAAAAGGCTTCAGGCTTTTTAACATTACAAACGAGAGAAATATTAAATAAATGTAATAAATTTGCAATTCGACTGGTAGTTTTTATATCTTTATCAACCATAAGGCGTGGTATTGCATAAAAATAAATAAAGATTACTAGGTTGTCGACGCTTACCACGTTAGATTAAAATTATTCCGTGGTACAATGTCTGATAGGTACAAATCAAGCCATCTATCCCTCATCGTGTGTTTACAATTTATTATCGTTAAATATCATTGATCTCTTATAAATTTGTGCAATACGGCAATAGAGTTCATATCAGATTGGTTTCATAAGAAATTTTTTGCTCTGTAGCACACAATTATGGAAGTGTGACTTTTATTGGACTTTACTCTTAAGGAATCGATTGTCATATAAGGCACCCGGTATGAGAAAAATATGCAAAGTAAAATTGAGTGATCGAATGACCTTGTTACGTTGTTTGTGCCCAACCTGTTGTCACCTCCCGCACCCCTCACCCTGCTTGTGCGTTAAAAGAATTCATCCGGGGCGTTTCTTTAGTAATTTAACTCAGTTATTTTAAAGTGTTATTTTATTATTGCTGCCGAATATTAATATTATTTTAGTGAATTTTTTATTAAATTCTTATAAAGTCTTTTTTATTTCTTAAAAATAAACGCTGCCCTAACTATAAGCTCTATGGCTTGTGTTGCAAGGGCGATTTACACACATAAATTCCACACACACGAACACTCAGATACTAAACAATTATTTGTAGGCCATACAAATAATTGATCCGGGTGGGAATCGGACCTACGACAAGCGACTTCGAAGTCCACAGCATAACAATTGCGTCACCCGGTCATTACAAAAACATATATAACTAACGAACTTTAATGTTGGATATTTACTTTCATACATTGTAAGGGATGTTTATTATTTTCAGGTATGATTGCAATGGTTTTATACTACAGATACTTCCATTCAAAAGGACCGATACCTTGGAAATACGCTGAGGCCGATATTGAACTAAATAACAAAGTTGTGACGAACACTTCTGACAACAATGCTAATAAATCAAGCTCGTTGTGTCATGTTAGATCCTTTAAGACTTTAAATAAGGATAAATCTGCTGATAATTCTAGGTAGGTTAGAATTAAATTTATTTTCTTTATTATAATGTTGATATGAATATATTAATAATTGTATAAAATTTTCTTTTTGCTTTAGAAAAGACCCACCTGTATCGGAACAAGCGGCACAGATTGAAAATGAGCATGCAGACAAGAAGTTTTTATTAGATCATTGGATTGCTAGATCCGGATCTCCAACATTTACATCGGCGCCCGTTGGAAATATCAGTACAGACGCATCAAGTATTGAAATTTATTCCGTGGAAAATACGCCACAATCTACTGTCGCAAAAAGAGATATTTCCAAAACAGAACAAGTTAATTCCAAAGTTAATAAAAAGAAAATAATCGGGCCTCCTACAGAGCTTACTTTGAAAGTACCCTCTGCGGAAAATATAGAAAACTCTATTGATGAAATAACATCCATATTCTTCACGCTGAATTTGCAAAAGCGGCGAGGGATTTGTTCGTCAGACGAACTACGGAACGAACTAACAAATTTAAATTTAGAAGCTTGCAATATTGTCAATGAAGAGTTTGCAAAGACAATAAAAACTGACCACAGTTCGGAAATAAGTCATGATACTGACGGTTCAAATAAAAAAACCTCATCGGACTCTATCGACATGGATTTGGATTTAAGCTTTAGCGATATAAACAGTTCAGACATTAATACATTCAACGAGAATATTGTACAAAAATTATGTTTAAGTGCCTTAAAAAATATTAAAGTAGGTAACCAGGATGCTGACATTGAAAACATTCAAAGGATAGCTCTTGACATACTAAAGGAAATGTATGCTAAAAAGGATAAGAAAAAAAATAGTGCTAGTGCAGATTTGTTTAACGCTAAACAGCGTGATTTAGATACTCCAACAGAAATTCTATCAGTACATGACTACGAAAATATTTGTGCAGTAAATATTGCAAGAGAAGCATGGGGCCTACGGTCGTGGAATGGGTATTGTGATATTGAGAATTGGCTTCACGACGGTAGCGTTGTAAGAGACCGAAGTCGAGATACCCTAACTTCAGGAAGTTCTGAAATCAGTAGTTGTATTTCTCAAGATTTAAAACATGCAATTTTATCAGCACCGCCATTCCCTAAGAAAGCGCACACATATTCCAACGTTTTCGTTAAATTTGATAGGAGCTCTCAAGAAGATTACGCTAACTCTGTAATTTGTCATTCCAATGACGAAACATTCCTAGCTAAGCCATGTATGATTGAAAGTGGAAAGGATCCCAATCATTTAGAACCTATTCTAGAAGAACTTGACGATTTAGGTGATGTAGACCCAGCCTGTAAAAAGAGGCTGAATTCAGAAAGTTCACTTGTCGCTACAATTGATGAAATTCGTAAAGCAACGGTTACCAATTCGCCAAGAAATTTATACCATAGAAGAGAGAATCTTTTGGATTCGCCACAGTTTCATTCGTCATCTAAAATTGAGAGTAATTTGAAAAAAGCTCTTTGGAAGGAGCCTTCCAAGTTTGACTCGAGCAACATAATGGAGTCGTTACCAGAAAAGGAAAACATGTTCGATGTGTTCCACGGGTCTAAGTTTGATTCTAACAAAAAAGAATTAAACCTTTCATCTTCATCATCATCCTTGAATTCTCAAGCATCGTACAACAAGAGTACAGCACGTAGACAAAAATCTAACGTATCGAAGTCTAAATCTGAGAATAAAAATAATCACGATAGAGCTGGACAACAAGATTTGGCGAGTAAAAATATCGACATTTTATGGCAAATGGTTTCAGTAAACTCTTTACCTCTTAGTTCGACGGAGGATTTGACTTTGAGTCGCAAAACACCATCGCTTCAATCTCTCATACATAAAGATGCATCTTCTTCATTCGTAAACACGTCCACAAGTAAAATTTCGAATGTTAAAAAAAGTGGACGCAATAGACCACGAAGAAAATTTTCTCTTCTCAGGGAACGATTTGAACCAAGAATAAATTTACATTCAGATGAAGAGATCTTATACAATCATGCGGAGAATTCAACGCATCAGACTGATAGTGGCATATTAAAGAATCCGCTTGATATGTCGAATGATAATTTGGGAATTGTAACAGCACAAAAGCATCAAAATTTTTCATCGCTCGAACCGAAATCAATAACTAACACAAATATGTCAGATTTAACGTCTAAACACATAAGGGACAAAAGATCATTGTTTATGAAACAAGTGTTAAGTCCACCAAAATTTAACACGAAACTGAGGCATAAAGTATAGGCTAGTATTTAAATAAAAAAAATATTTTTAACATTTAAGGTTCAAAATATTTTGTCTAGTATGTCGTGCAAAATACATAAGAGTTAAGTATATTTCCTGTATGCCAAAATTTTGCCAAACAGCAGCAGAAACAAGATTTTTTTGACCGAATAGGGTGATAGCCATTTATTCTCAATATTTTAATAGCATCAAGCAATATTTTCGAGAATCTTAATGTATTATTTTTATGTTCCTAGCGTGTATTTGCTATTAGTTACTTAAAGTATCGGAAAGTCATTTAACATGGATCTCAAAAAGAGTGTAGTCATTTTTATACTACTACCGTTTTAACCTCTATTCAAAATAAACCATAGATGATGAATGGGTGGTAAATATTGAATATTCAGATTCTTAAATCACCATCAGGTAAATTCCAATTACCCTTTTACACCATATTTAATTCATCTCATTATATTAACTATTTTAACAATATATTTTACCGATGTAATCCGGGTGATATAACTAGTCGTAAGAATGTTCAGTGACAATTAAGGGATATAAATAAAAGCTTAAGAATTTTCGTCTTTCATCCGAAACTGTCAAACTGTTTGAACTGTGATGTAAGTGCCTTTCTATATGATATACTCCTGCCAGTATTGTAATTTTAGCTTCGCTATTTGTATATACAACATACGAAATAAAGACTTATATTCGTAGATTTATTTTTAATAATCACTTTTCCTTAAAACCACATATTACACATAATAATCTGGGGCATGCATTAGGCAGTTGGTAGACCGATGGTCCAAACTGATACCTGTAGGTGCTGGTCTCTTGAATCCATATCCTGATCTGGGTCAAGAAAGGACGACGCTTTTGAACGATCGCGTTTAACTCTTTCGATGCGAGTTCCACCTACCTCGCTACGATTAGCCTATGCGAGCGGCTACTTGCGTGCTGCAATGCGCCCGCGAATCTATACATTTTTCCAGACAAAAGACATGATGCACGTGAGCGTCACTGCGCGTCCAGGTACGGCACGAACGGAAATAGTAAGTGAATGTAGTATGTTTTGGTAAAATAAGAAAAAAACAGGTGAATTTCAATTCAACATGTAGGTACATCAAAAACATGTCGGTTGCCTACCGACAATAACTAACTAAGCTAACCAACAAGATAATAAAATATGATATAATCGTAAGATTTTGAAAGTAGCTGCACTTTATAACTATCAATGAATGCAAACAAAAGATAAGAATCTTTATACCTTTGTCGCCCGACACATTACAATCACTACAGCGTGTGATTTTTATGAATTTGTTACCCATAACACGTTAAAAACGGTAGCTATATCAACCTGAAATGGAACCTGTTTATTCTGAATACAAAAGGGTATTGAAAAGTATGTTTCTAAAAAAATAAAATCCAAAAGTTAGTCGATAATTACTATATCTTAATTTACTCGATTTGTACGACAGTCTAGTTAATTTTTATTAGGTATTTAAATTTTCACGGTATTATGATTCGAAATTGTGAATGTAAATTTAAGAAACTCATTTTTAAACGTTGATTGAAGGTCACGCTTTTGACTTGAAAAAAAAAAAAAGATAATGTTTCATAAACATTTTTAATAATAACGATTGTTGAAGTTAAAGGTAATTTTATATGCATTTACCTGGTAATTTTATTTTAATGTAAAACTAAATATATTACTCGACTTCAGAATCAAGAAACCTATCTAAATTCTATTTTTATATCGAAATATTTCATGAAACGCTCGGGCATCATACGCACATGAGAGCTTGTAAACGAAAACGCTCACGGGCATCACGCGTGTGCAAAAGACTGCAATCTCATGATGCGTTCGGTCTTCATGCGCGCTGGAAGGGTTAAGTGTGAAAGGTTCGGTGTGAGCGAAAGAAGCGCAGATGTAGAACATTATTGGCGTGACGCAAAACTTTTATAGAAGGAGCTTATGCCTTTTCATGCAATTTTTTCGATGAGTTACATAGGACGTGAAGACGGTTGGAAATGAAAGCAGCTGTAGGTCTATTTTTAATATAAGTTGCGAACGTGTTAGCGTTGAACGTAATTCCGAGGTATTTGGCCTTTTTTCGTAAAGGTTGGTAAGCTGAAGAATGTTTTGATCGACAATATACTCATCAATTATTGCTAGCGGTCAACTATACGCAACCATGGCGGGGCACGACATACCAATTTAATTTCAATACTTTATCCCGTAATTGGTTTTAATTAACTTTTTTCATATAGTTACGCGTATATCAGAGATTATTTTTTTAAATATGATAAAAAAATACCAATTAAGGTTGCTTATTATTTTTGTGTGATAGCGTTTTTGTCAAGTATAGACGACGCTGGTGTAGAGGGATTTATCCTCTTTTGTAGTTATGAATTGAATTACAGGCTCTGTGCTTACTATTGAGATCTCCAGTAAATTAAAGAGGGGCATAACTTACGAATAATAACGACTTTAGACCGAAATTTTTGTCTGCGACAGATACAATGAAACCAGTACAAGCGGCCTGTGGCCGGTTAGTGCTTTTTTACAAGCGTATACTACCTACCACTAATAAAATTTAGTTTGTTGCAAATTTACCTTTATTAAAAACGACTTCACTTCTATAGACCACAATAGACTATCGCCAATCTATTGCTGAACATGTCTGTATTAAAATATTTTGATCGATTTACAATTTTAAAGAATAAAACAAATTTACCAAGATAAACATTTATTTAAAAATAAATTAACAATACAGCCATGATATCATCTCCTTTTAATACAAAATCTAAAATTTTTATAGGCATTACCAAATCGATTTTAGGATAAATTAGTTTAACCAAAACTAAGAGGTTAAAAGATTTCCAAATGAAAATTAAAAGCACTTAAATTTTCATACTACGTAATATGATTGACGTTGGACGCCCAGAGAGCAAAACCAACACCGACCGATATATACGACACACATAAACTCACAAATGAAATGTTTTTGTCAAAATTGCATAATGTTTAGTATTTATTTATAGGTGAAGTTAAAAAAGAATAAATAAATGCGAGACAAAATAGACATTTATTCGGATATACTTTTATACCAAAGTATGAAGAGGTTCCAAGTTTAGGCCTTTGTGAACACTCAAGACTGAGCAAATAATGCTGCGCCAAACATCGGACGTTGCCAAATATAAAGACACCCAGGTTTCTTTCTACTGTATGGCAAGTTCAAGCAAACACAGATTTGAATATTTCTTAATGCATTATGAATCAGCGTCTTCTTCACACTAAATTGTGATAAGCAATTATCTCTGGAAATGTACATGATTCCAAAGAGAGAATGTTAAAGTCGAAAGTATACAGAACGCATCTAGGGCCAATCGAGGTCACTCTGAAGATAGAATAATTTTAATGTCATATTTTATTGGTTATCAACCCATAAAAGAACTTGTTTCTTAGACAACTACTCAAGCTAGCTTTGCATAACAGCAGCAACCTATCTGAGAACAATAGATTGTAAATCGCCATTCCATAAAGGTTTGCCTGTAAGATCCAACAAAGCAGTTCGTGGCTGACCCTCGAAGAAACAGAACATGCACTGTCACTCAGAGGCTCTATGTGAATTTGTGAGCTACTGCAAGTAAAAAAATTTACCTTAATGCACAAATATTTATAAGATTCTGTCATGATATACAAAAACATTTTGTATGTGAATCTAGTGATATACCAAGCTAGCTTGCCCTGGAATTTAATTTGGCTATAAAAATAGGCACTTAAATCTAAAGCATTTATAATGCATGTATACAATATATTTTAATAATTGACACTTTTTATATCACATTTTCATTTTATAGTAATTTGGATATTATAATATAAATAATATCTTGTTTCAGTCCAATTCTAAAAGACAATATATTAAAATCAAATCTTTAAGTATTAAGTAAATTTATATTACTGACTGAGAAATATTTGTCACAAAAATAGCTGCAAAATTTTTAAATGTCAAATAAATTATTCATAAAGAATGGCAAATAAGCTGTTTACATTTAATACATAAAAGAAATATATGTTTCCTAAATTGATAAATATTTTAAGATTATATATGACAGTATTGCTTAAGTAATAATAAGTAAAAAGTTTAATGTACCCACACTGCTTACTATATATTAGATATAGATTAAATAGTAATTATGCATAAAAAGTATTGGCTCATAAGTAAAAAAAAAATATCAAATTAAAGATCAGTAGTCATTACTTTAGTAAGATGACGGATACGATGAGCATTGCAGGTTTTGCATAAAATATGACCATCAAGAGGGTAACAACCATGCCCTTTAGCTTCTGAAGACAGCATGAGACCACAGTCTTCACAACGATAACAGCGAACATGGAAACTGCGATCTAATGCAACAACACGCACTGTTTCTTCTTCACCTTCTTCTGGCATTATTGGTAATTCGCAAACACAGCAACGAGGAGCAAATTTAAGTTGAAAATCTTCAATGCAATGGATCTGATTGGTAGCATCTACAGTGAATGGTATACCATCCAAGCTTTTTCCACATACAACACAGGTGAAACAAGTTGGATGGTATGGTTTTCCTGTGGCTCGCAAAATCCTGTCTAAAATGGGCATATCACATACAGAGCATTTCTCTAAAGTTTCATAATAATCTGTCTCACAATAAGGTTTACCTTCTACGGCATAAAATGGCTTTCCTTGTAAATTAGTGTTACAAATATGACAACAAAAACATTTTACGTGATACATGTTATCCATTGCAGTACATCCAGAATTTTCACCAACAACTTTTTCATTACATTTTATACATATACCAAAAATATCTAAATCTTGACTATCTGAAATAGATTGAACAAGAAGATTTGTAAGTGCATCAACTTCTTCTTCTTTTGGCAATGGTGATTTTGATTTTGTACTTGTAGCATTATTATTCTTTCCTTGGATATTGCCATGAGAATGGAGATTTATTAGTTCATAGAGTGATTCATATGTTGATGCCTGTGATACTCCATATTCAGGATATTCATTTTGATATATTGGTGGATAAGTTCTCTCTTGATTTAAACTAAGATTGGCAGTTGCCCTAGCTAATTCACTGTAGATCGAACTGACAGGCGATGGTGCAGGCAAATATTCTTCTGTATTGTTCTCAAAAGATGGTGTGGTATATAAAACAGGCTGTGACAAATGAGAGGGAGGAAGAGGAGGTGGTGGTGGCGGCGGAAGTGGTTTATTTTGACCGTGTTGGTATGCTGGTACATTACTATATGTTGGTACATTACTTTTTAATTGTGTTGATGGTTTAAATGAAGAATTATGATGAGTAACATTGGCGTATTCTTTCTGCACAGGTTTTACATTAGTAGAAAGCATGTTACTATATGTAGGTGGATTATTATTGAGAATCGGTGAAATTTTCGTAGAGAAAGATGGTTCACGAAGTGTGTTAACTACAGCACTATGTGGTACTTGTGGCTGTGCTTTCTTTTTCGGCGGCACCGCCGGCGGTATCTTTTTCATTTTTCCAGGTGTGTTGACTTCTTTACACATTTGTAGGTCAGCCAATTGCCTATCCAAGGCATCGATATTGTCCAGATGTGACATTGAAAAAAATCACTTCGAAAATTAGAAATTATTAATGACACGTTTTATTACTATTGCACTTCTATTTATTTCACTTATATAATTATTTTTTCAAAAAAATTATCAATCTACAGGAGATAAAATATTTTTACAATTACTCACACTGACATACATAAAACAGTTACAGTTATTTGCTGGACAAAACAAAGAAATAACAGATAACACATCCACGTAATCTCATATAAGTAGTATTTTACATATAACAAATATACATCCAGGAGACGATATTTCAAAGATAAAATTTGATCTGCAGTCTAAATTTTATTGAGAATAAAAATATAATTATTAGAACTAATTGTTCACCGCGTACTTGGATCTATTATTTTGTGTCACATTTATGTCAATATCTTTTAAACTACTGCATCGATTTTGATGCACCAATTGTAATTGTAAACCTCACTCGCTTCGCTCGCTCGGTCAAAAACTGGAGTTTTAGGTGTCGATGTATTGTTATATTCTTGTTCATTAAGTTTTTATTCCGTAACCGTCTTAAAATTTGATCGATTTAAATAAGTAAGAGTAAAAACTTGTAAAAATAGGTCATTATTATGGTAAAAAGCTATAGCATCCCATTACAAGTTTATAATTTTTAATAAATTTTACTAAAATATTCTTTCATTCTGTGGACGTCATTCTAACCTACTTCTTACTAATATTAATAAACTTACCTTACTATGCTCTGTGCCCTATTCGAATTTGACATTGACAAGTTTTGATTTTTCAATTTTGATCGAGCTTGAATTTTAGTAAAGTAGATTAAACAAATCGTAGATTATTGTTGATACTCTTTCATGGTTGTGTTTCTTGGCTATTTCAAAGTTTCAGTCATAAAAAGAAGAAAAGCTCTATCCATATTGTTACTCTTTAATTGACAACCATGCAGTGCCAACTATGGATGGGCAGCGTGAGTTTTTTTGATTTACTTCGTACAAACATTTTTTTAGCGTATGTTACATTAAAAACGTCTGTTTCAGTTGGAGCCCAATATGACAGAAAGTTTTATTATGGCAGCCTTTCACCGAATGGGGCAAAGGCCACTTGCTGTAAAAGTAATGCGAAATAAATTTACCGGTGAACCTGCTGGGTATGCATTTGTTCATTTTCAGGTAACGTTCATAAAATAATAATAGCATTATTTCCTTTACATTTCGGGGACATTTAATTCATTTTTTATTTTGGTAAAACTATATATTACCGACACGTCGAATTTTTCATTAAAAATTTTTTTTATCAATAGACAACCACTAACTACTGTAGATGAACTGAAAAATTAAATTTGGTAACAACTTTATTTCTAAGTGTGCTTTCTTTTGGCTCCGCACTTTTAAATTGCACTCTAGGGGTGGGGCAGACTCAGGGCACATGGAGTTAGGGGTGCCACAGTATATCCAAGACATATTCGTTGACCGCGCTTTTTTTCTCCGACTTTCTTTATTTTTAGCATAGTCATATTTCATCAATTACAATTCTCAATTGATTAAAAATATTTATAAAAAATATAACACAACCATGTTGATAATGGAGACTTCCTATACAAATTATGAACTTAATTTTTTTTTCATAAAAACTATTCCCGCCCCCCAATTTTTGCTTTATACGAATCTTATCAATTATCATTCCTTATCGATAATTATTTTAACAAACAGATATTCGACGTGTTAATGTGCTATAAAATTACGCCAAAATCTTACTTTTAGCCAGGTAAAGTATAAGTATTTAATCACTTCTTATCTCCTTTATTATTCTATCTCCTTTTTTTTGACGTAAAAGTTGGCAAACGGGCAAACAAATTCCCCTATGCTATGCTACCTCCCAACACCTTCTTCAATAAAAAAATTAGGCTAGTTTTATTTAGGGCTTATTTCCGGAGGAGTGATAGATGTATAAAGCACTGTCACTTCTACCACGTTTGAGATAGTTCTAATAGGCATAATCTTTATCAAGTAAGTGTAAGTGCTATGTAAATTCTATGTTATGGATATGAGCGTCGTTTGCAAAAATTAAGTCATAAATTTTGCTAAGCTCTGACTGGTAATTAATAAGAAGAGTTTTCTTGCCATCCTCATAATAACTTCAGAGAAAAAGAGGTGATGCCAAAACCTAATTGTGTAGTAACGGAGATAAGATTTATTGGTAACTACCCAGAGTAGCTCTAGATCCTTACAAAGGAACATATGATATTATACTCAGCAGAAAAGAAAAAGGGATACTATCAAGAAAAAGGGATCAATACAGATTGCAGAAAATCTATTTTCTAACTATAATAATACTATAGAGTCGGCAATATACTTGCTTCATCGTGCAAAGTTGATTTACAATCGAAAAGCGTGTCCAAAATTTCAGTTGTATCTTTTGTTTTCAAGGCCCTTTGCGATGTGGCAGAGTGCAAGTAAAGTAATTGAAAACTAATGGAATATATGAGAATCTAGCGAGCTTAAACATAATAAAAAACAACATTAGGACGGTGATATCACACAATGCTAATAGCATCGGTAACATTCAACGTATTTCGTTCAACATTCGCGGTCTAGACAACAGATCTTTACTTACACTTTTTCTATTAAGAGTAATAATATCGAACTGTGAAAAAAAAACTTTTAAAAGAAAATGAAAATTTGTATTAATTACTAAAGTATCAGCGTAACATGTAGTACCTAATAATATTATGTATTCATTTGAACATACATATAATTTAAAAAATCATAGTTTATAATATGAATTGATAGGAATTGAAAGAAGTGAGGGTTTTTTTGTTTTATAATTAATTTTATTTCTGTTTTATTATGGTTACTGATACTACGAATAATAGTATTTTAGTACTCTAATTGAAATGTAAATGTATATTTTAATTAAGAGTAATACATTCGAAAAAAAAAAACTTCGTTAATTGTGTTTGAATTGACGATGAAGAAATTTCATAATATTGTTAAAACTATATTTAACGTATCAGAATATAGATCAAAACTAAAAAAACATGCATGATACAACCATTTGAAATAAATTAGTAAATGAATGAAAAACGGTAAAACTATCAACGTGCAAATAAGAACCTACTTCATGGATATCCAAACTGAGATAAAGATTTCACTTCACTATCTTACCTGCAAATACAAGTTTGAAAAGGGTAAATTTAGTGTAAAGGATTTTATAGCATTTTTCAAGCGCAATATTACTGGAGAGCAATGTTTTTTTTTTATATATATAAAAGGTTGTTGATGTTAAGTGATCCCGTCGCCCATAGACACACCCAACATTTGAAGAGTTGCGCGTGCGTTGCCAGCCTTGGAAATTGGATAAAACAGGTTAATGGGAAGGATGGGTCAGGATTATATTAAGGATTTGGTGGGGACAGGAGTGGGAGAAGAAAAGGGTGGGAATGGCCATCCGGC
>DWHK01000355.1:0-14652 GCA_018247855.1 Graphium androcles | reverse complement strand
ACTATGCCCTATGGCCTCTGTCTAGAGGAGGCCTTAGCCCAGCAGTGGGACAATTTGAAAATAGGCTGTTACTTTACTTTCTTTTTACTGGTCCCCAGTTCTGAAACCATAGAATAGCGTTTCCGGCAACCCAAAAAGATATAAATAGTTTATTTTATGCCGACTTTAGTGAAGGGCGGTGATACTTTCACGGGCGATCGAGACCGTAGAAGGACAGCAAAAGCTGCATGAAAGATGTTATGCTCTACCACCTATAAAAATATCTCAAAAAAGAAATAGACAAAACCAACATCAATGGGTTATGCCTTACCATAGTTTTCATTACAAGTTTTGGGTATTAGAAAACATGGTTCATGGGGCCTTACTTTTCCCCCTCCAGAAATAAAGTAGGAATGGCTATCTGCCAACTCCAAAAGCCAGGTATTCTTTAACTCATAAACTCAACAAAATAAACCCCGTTAAAATGGTATAGGGCCGTGCTTTACAAAACTGAAGTCGTGTGTTCGATTCCGCGGTGGGACAATAACTTTGTGTTAATGCTTCGTGGTTGAGTTAGAGCATTACTGGCTGATCACCCGATATCCTGAAAATAAAGATGATCCATGCGTCGGATGGGCATGCAAAATGTCGGACCCAGTTATCAAGAACTCCTTTGACAGTCATTAAAGGATGTCAGTGCCTTTAAATATGACAACTGATCCATTCTTCCGATTTGGTTTATCTGTTTGGGTTGTGGAGGTCATAGTTAGTTGTATTAGAAGCCGATCCCAAGTAACTTGGGAATAAGGCTACAAAGAACATTTGATAGAATATGTATAGGTATTATACCTAGCGATCTCTTTCTCTTTGTCGAGCTGAAGCCGCTTGCGTGACGTCTCAAACTCGTCGGCGGCCTTCAAAAGCATTTCGTGTGTGTCCGGTAGAAAGCCTTCAATTTCATCCAAGTCCAAAGCGCCTAATTCCGTATCGTCGTATTCAGCAAACATCTGTAAATAAATATAATAATTATTGTTAACGAGGGAAATGAGTAAGTGGCTCACCTGATCCTCAGTCGGATTCGTTGTATAGGAGCCCCCTTATATATTTATTCTATTTTTTTTCCTTATTGTGTGTTACAGTGGAACCTTAGTAATAGGGTCCCGTTTTATCCTTTGGGTACGGAACCCCAAAAAACCGGCTTCAGGAGATTATTATAAGAAGAATAAACTTAGTAGGCAAGATAAAGAAAAAAAAACGCAACTGGCAATTGGCGCAATTATGTTTATCTCTTCTAAATTTAAATGACTCCAGAATAAATGTTTTATGTATACATCTGATCTCAATAGATGGCGTTGATATCAGTATTGATCAATAACTAATAATATAAATAATAAAAACTAGTGATTACAAGAAATGATTTACATTATTTAATATTGAATATTTTTATGCATTTGAAATTTGCCGCTAGTGTTCAGTGGCGCCACATTTTCAATGATTTTGATGTATGGAAATTATTCTCCTTAATCTATACTCCAAAGGGTGATAGACAAATAAAGCATTGAAATAAAAACAATATGAAATTAATAAACTTTATTAAAATTAATAAATGAGTATACCTACTGTAAATATCGTAGCACCAGTTACCTATTTTATAAATATAAATGCATCTTCTGACTAAATAATGAGTATCATATAACTACAAGTCCTTAAATATAAAAAGATCTTAAGCATGAAAAAAACCTCCTCAATTGTTGATTATTCAATAAATAGTCTCGACTCTAGTTACTGTTGTATCTACTTAATACGCTTACAACATAGAGTAAGAATTTGTTTTAATGATCCGATTATCCCAGAGTGTAAACCAGTTCAAATAAGCCCCATAGTAAACAACGTTAAATGTTTGATAAAGGTATACCACTCCCAGACATCAATACCAAACTATAATTATTGAACTAGTTTACAATCATGATTAAAGCTAACATTATATTTATCCATTTTATCCAAATAAAATGAAATGTCCAATAAATAGCAGTTATTTATATTGCTCCATGAACATTGGTTTTGAGGCCGACATTAACTTTTCTGACACAACATGAGCAATTCTTGCGCTGCGTTGCCATACCAATTCCCGCGTGCGCTCGTGGTTGCTGTCAACTCGAACCTGTTATAATATATAGTTTTTCTTTATTAATTGTTACGCAGAATGAAAAAAACTATGAATAAAATATTGTATAATCTGATCTTCCAATTAACGGATGTTGACAAACATTCGGTATATGAAAACCAATATAAATTTGGAAACACTTTGTATTTTTTTTTTTGTAAATTGTTGTCAACCAGGGGTCAGCCTCTAGTTTTCAAGAAAGTATAAAATTCTCGAGTATCAAGAAAAAAAATATTATATAGAAATATAAATTATTTCTGGGCCAGGTCAAATTTTCGAACCAACAGTAATTTTAATTCTAATATTAAAGTAATTCCAACGGTCCGCATCTTAGATTTTTGTTCGTCGAACATATCTGCTTAAACCATTTGATTTAAAACCGTTCACTAATATACTACCGATAATTGTGTGCATACACATCGAACACAATACCTATTATACATTAACGTTAGTAATACATCTACTATAAGTTGAAATTGCCATAAAAATAAAAAACAACCATCAAAAACATGCTTACCTGTTTAGGCTGCAAGACCTTTATCGAGTGTAAAGTGGCAACTCCTTGGTTGTTTACGCGTAGGGTAATTTTTCCTGTCATCTCAGCCGTAGTTGCCGTAGCAGATTTAATTTCTTTTTTCGCTCCGCGACCCACCTGCAAAAATGTAATTGCTTATACGACGCTTTCTTTTTCTGAACATTAAATTAAAATTGAAAGATTCCTTCTTGCTGACTTAATAAAATTTCATCTACAAAAACAAGTCCTATTTGCTGTTTTTTTTCTTAAGATCATTATTCTTCAATCGCATAATTTATGAAAACGGTTCAGTTATTTCTTTTATAGAATAGATTCGTAATTCTGTGATTCTTTAAGAATGTCGTATAAATACATTTATCTATAGTCTATTCCAATTACAGGTACGTAAAAAGATAAACAAAAAATCACGGTTTACGCAAAATTACTCGTAAATTAAAATAAATTATCAGCATCAGCAACATATCTGTATTAAAACTTTTTGCTCCATTTCTATAGTAGATTTTTTGTAACTTAGGTTTGTTTTCTCTCTCTCTGTCTTTTATTGGAACAGTCTATATTTTGTATAGTACAGTAAAGCTATACCTCTTTCTCGACTCTTAATATAAGGGGTCCGACAGCAAAGTTGCTCTTCACAGTAGTGTGATCAGACATGATATTGACTGCGACATCACCAGTTCTCCTTAATGAAGATAACCCATACAAGGTTCCCTTCGCTCTTGGCTTACTCTTCTCTCCTTTTTTGGTCTTGTTCTTATTTACAGGTTTCTTTGTGGTAGTTGAGGTAGTAGTTTTTACTGGCGGTTTGGGTTTTGGCCTATTCTTATTCGGGGGCTTGATTCCTGTTGTTGTCAGTTTAGATTTTCCATTTTTCGTGTCGGATTTTTCCTTCAAAACTCTTGATTCGATGTTTTGAGTTTCCTGAACAACCTCATCAATCTTCTTATCCGTTATGGGTGCGTCGTTTATTTCGTTGGTTTTCGTCAAAGCTTCGACTGTTTTGTTTTCAGTTGTTGCGGGGCTTCCACCACGAATAGCCTGCTTCTTTTTGCTGCTAGTTTTGCTTAAAATAAAAAAAAAAAAACATCAGATATTAATTTCTTCGAGAGCCACTTCAAATATTTTTAAATTTTTCAGTAAATTTAAAAAATATGGCTATTATTGTTTTAATATAAATAATAAAACCATTACCTTTTAGATTTTGTCTTGTTCTTGTTTTTCTTAGGCTTGGAACTCTTCTTTTTAGCGTCGATTGGCTGAAGTTTCACATTTACCGGGTCGTATGATCGTCGCAAAATTTCGTTCATCTTTTCAAGAATATTGTCGACAAATCTGTTGTATTTCACTATGTACACGGCGGGTACTTCCGGTATCTTCGTTGGCTCCTCTTTCAGCGATCCTGAGAATAAAAATATATTCATATAATACATTTACTTTATATTTAAATTGTGTGGCCATTAAAAAATTATAAAAAAAGAAGTCGTCAGAAATTCTGTCAACTGAATAACACGATAGTAAAATTCATCTAATTAGGGTGCTATCAATGTACAATATTACTCGAAAAGGTAAAATTTTACAACAAAGTAAATACTTTACATTATATAGAACGAAATATATAATAAAAATGTTTATTAACTTTGTTAATCGCAGCTTTAAAATTTATATTTATTTAAAACTAAATTTAATTTCAACGTAAGTATGAATTTAAAAACCAAGATACACAGTCTTGAACAAAATTGATAATCTCCAATTGTACAGAATTATAAGGTTATGACATTAATTTTTTGTTTGGCATATTCAATATTACGTGCAGGAGATAAAGTTGTTTTGTAAGGTATATCCAACACGGGATGCACCAAAGATGCCACAATCTGACATTGTGGCATCATTTTATGCGGAGGTTTTGAGACGCTGATTGTGTATAGGGATTTTTGTATATCAATGTTTTATTATTTCATGATTAATGTCTCTTAACATTTCGCGATCACCAACGATTGCTCATTATCATATATAATCATAGATGTAATTATTCTTTTATGTTGGTAACGAATCACAACTGATCATTTGACTTTTTATCGATTATAACGGGGTTTTGACACCAAAGATCATATTTTCTATCCTTAATTTAAATTGATAAGATTGTTCGATTCTTTGACTTATTAGTTCTAACAATAACACTTATATACGTTTGAAGTATTATATTATATCAATATAATTAAATTTTTTTACACTCGATAATTATTTTGAAGAATTTGAAACCACCATAATTCACAAAATATAATTAAGTTATAAAGATTTGCACATTTCCGTAATATAATGCAACAATTATCATTATTTTATATTCAAGAATAATTACTTTGCTTTGATCGATCTATCAATCTGTTTCGCAATCATTCTTCTGTACATCTATTTTAAACATTCTTCTTTACTTCTATCTTACCTATATTTTAAAAGCCGAAGCCTTTTGTCTGAGGGTATAGTTTGTTATGCTTTACGTCAAAACCACTCAATGATTCCTGAATTAACTTTAAAGAAATGCAGCATATGGATAAAATATAATATAGGCTACATTATTTTTTAAATAATATATGTATTACGCATTATATATATGTAAAATCGAGGCCAGCAACTTGTATTATATTAAAAAGAATCTTTTTAATTTTCTTGCCTTTCAGATATCATTGTAAAAATGCAACGCTGTTATCCGTAAGTAATATTAAAGATGGAAAGCCATATTAATTTTAAGCGACAATTTTCGTTACTTTAAATCCAGAGACTAAAAATTTAAAAATAAAAATTTTAAATACAACACAAAGCTACACAAACGATGATCTAGTTTCATGTCAAAACATGACTAGTATTATACCACTCATTAATTTTTTTTATAATACCGGTCATTGCCATTACTACTTGGACGGGATTCAATACTAACCGTATATTTTCAACATAAACATATTCCATTTATTAAAATTTTAGTAATTCATTATTTCTGAAAATTACTTCGCAAAAACGTTATTTAAAATAAATTATTTACCAAATATATCATTCCTTTTCTACTGTGTGGTTATTTGAAACCTAATATTGTTAACAACTAATATATGTGTTAACCTTAAAAACCTGACTATCAAAGTCAGTAAAAAAAAATTAAAAGAAAGTAGTGTTTAAAAAAAGTTTAAATTATTCTTATCATTTCCTGGAAATCAAAAACATTTGCTTAAACTATTACTACTTCGTTCTCACTCGAGTTTTCTTTTTTTTTGTCCCGATTATGATATTTAAATGCTCGTGTGCTGTTCGGACGGCAGGAATGATTTTGCAGAAAATTGCAAATCCGACTTTAATCACATCATATTTCAAAATTATTTCATTTTTACAAACAAAAAATTAACTTAAACCGTAAATGCATATGTAATACGCGAACACCACAATGTACATATACGTATACATATATTGAATTGAAATTCCGAATAATTTTTTTATTCTATTAATGAATCTAAACTATCATCGTAATAAAAAACTTAATTATCTTTAGAATCTAAAATAAATTTCTCATAAGCTGAATGTTATTAGTTTTATATTAATATGTATTCCCGTTATAACGTTAGGTTCAACGTAAAAACGACTCACGTCTCTTACGCTATTCAAACACTTGGAGACGCAAAACGTGTCTAATGTATCTCAATTTTCCTCACAAAATTTACTCGACCTATATTGCTTAACGTTCGACATCACATTTATTATTTGAACACATATACTTTTAATGTTACCATATCTTTAAAGCTAATATTTTCTTCAGTAATACGACTAACCTTCATTTATAGGTAAATAATAATTTATAACGCAACCTATTTAAAAATGCCTCTGAACCTTATTATTCAATCGTGGTTAAAGGAGAAATGAAATGCCTATTCCAGAATAACAATAACTTTTTGTTAATCAGTCTGTTTAAAACTGATAAATGTATGTGTATGTTGATTTATGTAAAACAAATGACAGATATGACAGCATAAGCCAAATTGCATCCTGTTATAATCGAACTATTTATAAGCTGCATAACTGAATAATGTAATCGTGTTAAAATCCCATAGGAATTACGAAATTCCGAATTGTCCCAGTCAAATTATATCCGCGTTGCGATAGAAAGCTCATTATTATTCAGTTTCTCGATGAATATCATTGCGGTGTGGCTTACTTTTATAATTATACATATATTGCCGTGATAGCATGCGTGCGTCAGCCGAGGCAATTAAGCATTCAGCTGACAGATAATTCATACATCAAATAGTCCATTCTGAACACGTTGTGAAGGCACGCGAGCGAGTAACTGTTCCAGTCTCCGCATGCCCCGCTTGAATTCTAATGGTGAGCAACAATTAATAGGACCAGTCAACGATGGATTTTCTATTTTCCACACGTAAAAGAAATTGCGTGCCAAGAGAGGCGCATAAGAAATCTAATCACGGAACAGCTAGCTTCAGCGAACGGTATCGATTTATTTTCGATCGCACTCCTCGAAACGAATGTCGTGACGCTTTTTAACAGTTTTACATGAATTGGATAGTTACGTAAGGTAAAATTATTCTATTATTGAATGTATATGGTAATGATACGACGTGGAATTTCTTTTACGTGAAATCGTGGTTACGCTAACCGGCCGGGCCGTTTTAGGTGTTACCGTCAACAAACGTGTTCCATTCCGGGTCGAATATGACCATTGGCGGCTCTCCCAGAATTTCACGGCGGTAAACATTTTAAAAGAAATTTCTCTTTTCGCATCTCATTACGTCGTTTTCACTGTTACCGTGAACGAGGCGCGAATTTCGCGGCGCATTCGTCATCTAGTGAGAGTAAAGTAAACGTTATCGGCGCCGCTTTCTACTGATTCCGAGTTTGGACTTTCTAGCCCGCCAAGGCCGTTCCCGACGACTGGAAGGGACCAAGGTCAAAGAAAGTGTCAAGGCTATATGTATATGAAATCGGGCTGGGTCGTTGCCCCAGCCCCGGATGGGAAAGTAAGCGGTCGGACGCTACGTCCGATGGCCTCTTAACACACATCCATGTCAAACTTGTTCCCACTTCACAGTTTGTTGCGCTGAATGCACGCAGGTTTTCTAGAGCACGATCGACGATAGCTTGGCACTATCGCCAAATGGACTATCGCTTGTAATCTCTTACAGTACCACACGTCAGGGATGTAAGGAGTTGGGAGGATATAGGGTTGTGCGTTATATTACATAGATACATCGGTCAAAAAGCTAGCTACTTATAATACTATTTAAATCACTACTTTATATATATGTAATATATGATTAGATAAACACTACTTTTAAAATATATAAAGAAAATTAGTATAAAATAGTAGAATATTTGATTTTTTCTCAATAACAGTTAATGTTTTATTTAAAAGGGGTTGGAATAATAATATGAATAAAATTGACTAGTATACATTTTTTTATTTTTATAAAAATAATTTTTAAATTAAGTACTAGATAATGTCACTTTCAATTGACAAACTTAGTCAACTAGAATTTTGACCGATGGCTGATTCAATTCACGAATTATGTTCAGATTTCATACTAACGCACAACTAATTTTCGAAAGGTGAATCAATGAAGTTAACACAAGAAATAAGAACAACAGATTTATTTCATATAAATTGCCACGAAATCATTGTGACATGATCTAGACATTAATTTAACTTTGACTCTTTATGTATCATACTTACACTGTCACACATCAAGCACGCTCACTTAATAAATAAAAATAAATTAAATAGAATAAATAAATAGTCAATAAATAACTAAGGCTAGAGGAGGGGACCGTGGGGGAATTCTCTTTTTGGGAGAGCATGGCGCATCCGGGACATGGGTGCCGCCGAATTCACTATCTGAACTTTTTGTGGTCCGCGACGGATATGTTGGACGTCGCTTTGGTTTTCTTAACTTTGGCGGCGTGGTTCACCTTTTTGCCGCTCTTTTTCGCGTGCACAGCGAACTTGGCGTTCAACTTTTTCGACTCACGTGAGTGCTTTGAGATGTTCCTGCCGAGGGCGTCGGAGAGGTCGTCTTCCTCGTCGTCATCGTCCTCCTCTTCGTCGTCGTCGTCGTCGTCGTCGTCCTCGGGGTCAAAGGCGTCGGTGATGTCTTCGTCTTCGTCGTCGTCGTCTTCGGCCTCGGATTCAGCCTGAGTGACTTCTGAGCTTGCTGCTGCAGCTTCAACCTCAGCGCTAGCGGGCTCCTTCTGGGCCTCTGGCTCCTCGCCTTCCGCAACGGTCTCCCCTTCCGCCGATTCTTCTTCGGCAATAGTGGACAGCTCTTCGGCGGAGGCAGCGGCAGCGACGGGCGCGGGCGCAGCGGCGGCGACGTCTGCCGGTGCTGCAACTGGCTGCACGGCGGCAGGTTCGTCGTCATCGTCGTCGTCATCCTCTGTGAATTCATTTACATATTTGAATATCGTTACGCATTTGCTAAACATTTGATTTTATTCAACTAGTAGTTATCAAACCCTACCTCCTCCTCCCAAGATGTCGTCGAAGAACCTCTCCAAATAGTCATCATCTTCGTCGTCATCATCGGACTCCTCTTCATCGTCATCGTCCTCCTCATCGTCATCGTCATCGTCATCTACATAGGATAAAAATTATTGCAATTAAAACTGTGTTTGTGAAGTGTTTAACGGTATATCGCTGATTTTGACTTTCATACCTACAAAGGCCATGAAAATTCGTAGAAAACCCTAAATAAATGAACCGTTAAATAGTTAATCTGAAACATCAAATGGCCGCGAAACGACCGGCTAAGCTTTTTAGAAAGTCAGGGAGCATAGTTTTCTCTAATTGAGTCTTTTCTGTTTGAATTAATTATCAAACGAGAACACCTGTCACGCTCTTTAGCTCACATACCAAACCATCTCCACGTTCTGATTACTCGGCGTGTTATCGACGGTATGTAACTCTTTCGAGACAATCACGTGATATAATTTATGTTCTACTCTCATGTATCATTTCATTGTTATACTTAGTTATTAGTGTAGTAGTAGACATTTTGGTGTAGTAATATAATTAAACTACTACTATACTACTAATATTTCCTTGAAATTTCGTAACAGTTTAATTTTTTTTTTAATTAATTAATGTAGGTTAATTTAAAATTGGATACACGTTAATTAAAAAATATCGATATGTTTATATTGTATAACACGGATGTACCAATTATAGTTTTTACTTAATCATATTGCAGATACCATAAATAACCTAGATATTTATGCACATCCTGTTATTGTACCACATTTTCTGTATATCAAGTCATAGATAGATGCTAAGACATCATGCGTAAATTATGTATGGAGCATCGGCTGTTATACTGACTAAGTTATCTAAAAAGCTCGTCTGCTATGATGAGCTAAAGTTAAAACTATTCTATTCAACGGTAAATGCGTCAACAAATATAGCTATACTTATTTGTTTTCTTACACATATTTGTACCTTTTTAAAAAATAGAAAAACCTTACCTTTATAAAAAATACTATTAATTTTTTATAGCTTTCGAATAAATATTATTTTAAAATTAAGAGAAGATTAACTCACTTATTGATTAAAGAAATGGATAAAAATGTATTGAAGTTATTAAGAAGTGTAAACTAGTATACTTCCCTTCCCTTTAGATTAAAAGATCCGAAATCCAAAATTGAAAAGTTAACTACAAAGTTTTAAAACAAAATGAACCATAGTTAATTTTTTGATGTACAAAAATAATCATACCACCGTAGTTGCTGATAATTGTTATTATTTAAATAACTTAAAACGTAAGCTGGACTAAAAATTTGGCAATAAGTCCATCTAATAATTAGCATCTCGATTAAATATCACGATAACTATTGTCGACTTTTGCGTTAAATGAAGTACACTTTTATTCCTACCTCCGGCTTTCCTATCCAGTAGGCCAACAGATAATCTCCATATTTAATATTGACAAAAATATTTGAAACGTTAAACATAACTAAACATTTATAAAGCGTACAGATGTAAAAAATCAACTACAGTGTATACTCAGAGAATGATTATCGATATAACAATTTGACTGACACTCCGGCTAAAAGGGTAGACAATTAAGAAAGAAAAAGTACCTCCTAGAGCATCTAGGCCATCGTCATCATCGTCCTCGTCGTCGTCATCATCTTCATCATCAGCGGAGGCCGCGGGTGCCGGAGCTGCCGCCGCCGCCGACTGCCTGCCGACCTCCTTGTCCTCCTCAGACCTCGCAATCGGACCTCCCAACGCCGACAACACTAAGCAGCACATCGCCGCCAACAACAACAACGACCTCATCTCGTATCTGAAACAAACGCAGCATTGTTTAATCGCGTGGGTACACTGTCGCTGTCACGTTGGCACATCACTAGCACTGGTCACGTCACTACGTCGTCCTTGACACTTCACCTTTTGACTTTGTTCACTGTTGAGTCCTTGCACACCTAGCGGAAGATTTCCGCCCGCGTCCTTCTATGCGGCTGCTTGGGACGCTATGGCCGAGCCTGACGAACGGATACGGTATAGCGGCGGCGTCTTCACTGCACTCTCTTTTATAGAGTTACGTCACACACGCAGGGAAGGAAAGTAGTGATGGTAGCCACGGCGGGCATAGATCGCCGACGACGCAGATGCGGCATTGGGTACAAAAGCGTAGAACTACCTGCAAGCAATAGAAAGCAATTCTATGTGTATCATATTTGTCTCTTATAAGTGTGTAATCCTTGATAATGACTACCTAACATTAACTCTTAAACGAAATGTTATTATTATCGCCGTACAGAATATTAAATAGCAAAAACAAAATTTTGGTAATATCTAAAAAAAATCGCCATCCTCTACTCACGTTTCCTGTAAAGCACAACTACTCTTATTGTTATCCTTGTTTTTATTTTTTTTCTAAATACCTCTACAAAGTGTAAGTGTTCTGTACATATACTTTTAATCTTTGCCCGTTACGAAGGGGGGTTGGTTAAGTTCGATTGACTAATTTATTCAATTTATTTGCCGACTCGAAATGTCTCGTTGGAGAAAAGTGTAAGCACCATACAGTCGGAGTTGGAATTTTAAAACATTTTACACATTAGTATGGGGAACAGCCCCAAACTTTCACCTAAGGTTATGTATGTAAATTAGCTTTAAAATGTAATTGATAACGTAACATAATTCTATAGACAAAGTATTGGGAAATAGCCAATTCGTTGAATTGTTGTTTTATAAATGTTGTTATGACACACAGGTGAAACTTTTTAAAGTGGAACGGATGTAACCCTGTCCAGAAGGGAAATATAGCGCCATTCTTAACCATATAATATTCAATGAATCATTTTTGTAATAATAAATTTCATCGTAAAATCTCTTGAAGATTTCATAAAGCTGACTTTTTTAATATTAAATCTTTCTTTTGTAAATATTCCTTGACTGCTATTGCAACTGCTTGACAATATTGAATTTATTTAATGTAACACTCCTTAATTTTATTTATTTTTGTGTTTGCTGTTTATTGAAAAGGGACTGTCATTTTAATTTAGATTTATAAATATTTTACATTCTTGCAAATTGTTTATTGTTACATATATAACAGTTACTTTAAATATGAGTCTTATAAATTTTTCTTACAGTCAATTGCAGTTTATAGATTCTGATCGATGATTGCTTAGCCTAGTGGTTGGGTTGTAAATTTACTATTTGAGGCCACGGGTTCGAATTCCGTTATTTGGAATGTTACGTGCGAAAAATCTCTTATGTTTACGCACAACGTGTGTGTGTTACGCCCAGACAAGCATAAAACTTATCAAGCATTGAATTTAAAGAGTTCATGGATCGCAAATACATGCTTTCATTTAAATTGAAGACTCATTACACGTTTTTAAGCACTTTCTTATAAATCATTCTATCTTATGTCATCATATCATGTCTTAGTCAGATTATGTCGCACCCTTATCATAGTGACATACACAAATAAGAGAACGAAATGTCAACATAAGCCCATATTGTTCGCGCGATGATTTGCCCCTATCACATTCGGGCAAAATCGAAAACTACCAAATATTTACTACGAAATGTATTATCGTACAGGTTGATATCGCAACGTCGCTTCCAAAGCGAGAAAGGTCTAAACCCGTTTTCGGTATTGTAGGCGGCCACAAATATTTGTATGC
This sequence comes from Graphium androcles, assembly GCA_018247855.1. Lineage (NCBI taxonomy): Eukaryota > Metazoa > Arthropoda > Insecta > Lepidoptera > Papilionidae > Graphium > Graphium androcles. Next base: position 1,789 of record DWHK01000355.1, on the reverse strand, counting down.
GCCTTGTGAATGGACCTCGAGGACTTTCTCTCGCTCGAACAAGTCTCTAACACTCACATTGACACACCATGCCAACGTTACATATAGTTAGTGACAGTAATTCAACATTACAGTGGTTTTATTTTATAACATAACAAACATGTTGTATTTGAATCCAATAACATCATAAATATCTTGCTCCAAAGATATTTTACATATAGATTTGACGTGGACAAACAAAAAGAATCGAAACACTTATCTGAAATGCACACAAACATTTGTACCGTGTGGGAATTGAATCCACGATCTTTGACAATTGAGCCAACAACTGCAACCACAGAGTCACCTAAGTTTTGAAAATAATATATTTTAATATACTTTTATTATATTACTGGATCGAAATAATTACAATAGACCTGTGTTTTTTCACTAAAATAATTTGTTTCTAAATTTATGAAATGTATATTCAGAAAATAATATCGTAGTATAATATGTTAACAAATTAAAATGTGGGCGCTGAAACATTACTTATGTTATCCTGCGACAGCCACTTTGACATAAATAAAATCTATTTTGACAATCTGAAATGGCAACACTCGTCGATATAGGGATAATATATTCGCAGTGCGGCACGCCTATTCGAAATGTTTGTATTATTCATACCTTACTCCCATTGCTTTGACTTTCGTTGGAAATGCCACCTACTTAAAACCTTTTGGTTTACTATGACCTTTTTTTTCTTTAGACAGTGAAAAAAATCAAAAAATTACTTTAAAAGCTATCATTAATTTTCATGTTAAACTAGAATAGTCTTCTATCGCCAATTTAAAAGTCAACTTTAAAACATTCCTACCTTTTTAGATGAAATTTTCTTACAAAAGTTTTATTAGAATCATCCCTTTTCAACTAACAGAAAGTATCTAAATTTGTTTATAAATACAGAACTTTTGCTCAAAAATGCATTCATTAAAAATTATACGGATGGTTATAAAACCGCTCCTTTTGATTAAAGTTAAAAATCAACTTAAGCGATAATAATCTTGGAAATATCAAAGTAACATAAAAGTTTACGAAATCAAAGCCTTTTTCCGTTTCCGTTTAAGTGTTATTCCGCGTGCTAATGTCGTCGGTTCGGTCGATTCTTACTTTCTTTTTTGTTAATTTTATTTCGCCGATGCCATACTTTTTCATAACTCGAGCATTATATAACCGTAGCAAGGAAAGTTTAAGAATTTATGGTTTTAGAGAGTACTTTGATTCTTAGTGTGGACATTAACAGAAAGTTGTTTGAGCTTGTTTGTCCAAATGATGCAGACAGGAGGATCACGTAACATGAATAAATTCCACAGTTTTGCTAAATTACCAAATGTGAAGTAGACACAACTACATACGGCGGAAAAGTTTACATACCAATGTAACTTTTTAATTAATTTTGAAATACGAACAATCCGCTCAAGCAATCTCTACAAATTAAGTTAAATCCTGTCAGGGTTATTCATGAGGTTTCCCGGTGAAATTTTAGCCAAATAGCATTTTGCTAAATACTAAAGTACCTCATGACATTAATTTTTAGAGTACCGTAGTTTACGTCTCGGAACCCTTATAGTTTCGCGGTTAGTGCTAAAAAGTTGAAAATTTGCATGGAAATGTGTTTTTACCACGTCGGCAAAGTGCTAAAATAAAATCACGAAAAATATTTTATTTGGGGTATCTCCCCTACACGTAAAGTGCGGATGATTTTTTTTCTCGCGTCTACCCCATAGTGTGGGGTATCATTAGATAGGTCTGTTAAAAATATTGACTGGTTACT
>DWHK01000354.1:0-14652 GCA_018247855.1 Graphium androcles | reverse complement strand
GTCGTAAATACTACAACGCGCGGTCGCTCGCATTAAATTTTAGGGCACGCCCGCTGGAATGTTAGTTTGTGATACTTTTATATATATACTTTTTTCTGTTTATTGTATTATTTTTAAGTTCTTTATAAAATACGAAAAAAATTATTTGAAATAAATATAAACCAGAATAGCAACACTATTGGTCAAGACTCCCTCGCATCGATATTGATCGGTCCTTTTCTTTTGGACTCTGGAGGGCGGTGGATCTTACAGCTCTTATCATCATAAGTGTCTATTAAATTCAAATAGCAATTGTCTTAACATTTGATTTTATGACATATAATTGTAATTTCTTCTGCAAATTACAATTGTTTGTCATAAAATCATTTGTTCGGATAAAAATGTATTAATGAAAAGACACTTAGGCTGCTAATATCCACGGCCTGAAGAATGCAGCAGCTCATATCAATCGGTACGTTAAAATTTGTATATATTTTCTCCTTGTTTTTTTTATTTTTATTTGCTTAGATTTTTTTGCTCAGATGTATAATTAAAATATATATTTCCCGTGATTTTGTCTGTCCGTCTGTTTGCTCGTCTTTATCCATCTCATCGCCTGTTTTAAGCCAAGCACTATTTTCCCACGAAAACGGGAATAAAATCTGTAAATCCAGAGATGTGCGCAATAAAACAAATAGAAATTTTTTTTATATATGTCATATTAGCTTTCTTTTTATGTCCCATCTTAAGTTTTATACATACCTTTAATGTTCACCAGTTTCTACTGTTTTTATTCCATTTTTCATTATATGAACATATATATATGCTTGAACAAGGGCGTGGTCTGCAGTTATTGATTACTAGTGGAGAGTTGACACAAGTTTTTACCTAAAACAAAACAAAATTAGGTTTTATATTCAATCTAAAATTATCTTGGGTATGTGACTTAAATTTCCAGAATAAATATAATAAAAAAAACCATACTTCAGTTTAACGCGTAAATCAAATAGAAAAATATTTTTGTCGCTTGATTTACCACTTAAAGTATTAAAAATTCTCTTTAATACCTAGATATATACCGAAAATTTGATAATTGGCAAAAATAAGTAAAGATAGTTAACACATTTACTATTAATTTCTGTAATTTTTATTCTGCTCTCAGTTCTTATTATCGATTTGTATTTTTGTTTAAACGTTTTTCCTTTTACATCCCTGGTTCAGTGTTCTGACATATGTCAAAATCAAGCGATACTTTCGTTACTTTTTGCATTTAAAGCTTCAATAGTTTTCCGTTAATGCTGCATAAAATGTGATGCTGCACAAATCAATGTGATGTTCATAATCTTTGTACGTTTAGTAATGTGGCCACAGACAGTTTAAGTACTTGTTTCTTTAACCCAAAGAACAATGCAGCCTCTAATATCACCAGTTGGTATGTTAGCAGCTATCAACTTCTTTGTGTTTATTGTCTCTTCCTGTATGTATTTTATATCAATTATAATGTGGCTAATATTGTTCTTTAGATAAATCTGTTTGAAGGTGTAAATAAAGAAAATATGTATGTCTAACATCACAATGAAATGAATAAACTGTTGTTATAGAAAGGTAATAAAAAATATTATGTAAATGATCACAAAGAACTGAATAATAAAATAAGTTAATCAGTAAAAATTTAGGTAATTTTTTGAAATCACGTACCCAACCATTTTTTCCTGCAATAATTTTTTTACTTCACTTAATTCTCGCTGGTCTCTAATAAGATTCTTATTTGAATTCAGGTAATAATGATCCTTTATATGGTGGTAATATTTTTTCTTACAAATATTTTAATTGATAAATAATGTTATTTACTAAAACAAGTTTTGATATATAAACTTCCTATTATTGCATGCAAATAATATTTGCAATCAAAAATATTGTGACTGCATCATAAGTGATGGCGATGCTCCATACAAATTATGAACTTTATAATTTTTTTCTGAAAAATCTACCTTTTCCTGGATATTTCGTTTTATATATAGATATTTTATCTGATCAATACATTTGACTATTGATTAAAAATATTTGTAAAGAATATTAGGTGTGACAATTATACTAAAATTTGAGAAATAATTAGTTTTGAACAAAAGAGGTTATTACTAACATCACATCTGAGTTGCCTCACTCATCAAGGCTCCTTTACAATGAGGTATATGCATGACTAATAAATATAGCCAATTATTTTTAAGGAAATAAATTTTTCTGGCTTTTACTAAGAGAGGATAGGTAGATATTTTTTTAAATGCAAATAAATAATGAGTTGATTAATATTTTGCCACCATTTTGTTCCTTTGCTCAATTTTCATTACTGTTCTTCTAAAAATAATAAGTGAAGTGTTACATTTTTTTGGGGTTAATAAAATACATTGACATTATTGTGTGATGAGTACTATTTTATTGAATAATCATATCATGTTATCCTTTAAGTAACAAAAAGTACAGAATTTTTTAATAGCTTTGTATCCATCTTGTTTTATGGAATATATTTAATAAAGCTTAAGCTTAGGTTTTTCAAACTTCTAATTCTGTATATTGCTTCAGATTTTGTTTAATTAATTAACCCTATTAAATAAAAGTTATTAAATATAAAACCCTATTAAATAACCCTATTAAAAGTGGGCTTAATGTCTTTATTTAAAGAATTTTTAAAATAGAATAAGAATTAAATTTTTTTTAAATGTAAGGTGGAAAATTTCAAATTAACCATTTCCAAGATATATGCAAATGTGATATACCCCTGTACCCTTGTTATATTTTCACAGCATTCTTTCACAGTATATTTGGTTATAATTGAGGTTTGGTCTTTATTTTATTATAGGAACAATAGTTGAAACAAGTTCTTACATTTGAAATTTTGTTGACGCAGGTTAGTGAAGGTCTTGTTTAAATATAAAAGACATTTATTAAAATAGAGCAATAAACAAAAGTCCTAACAAAATTAAACAATTTTCAGAGCTTGCTCAATTTCATGATTCATGCATTGTCTTTTATATTATTATGACAAAATGTGAAATCTCACTCTCCCATAATCAAGAAAGAACTGCAAAACAAGTTGTGTTACATTACCCTTATGATTTACTAATATACTCCTAGTGATATGCATACCCACCTTTGACAAATGACAGTTGAAGCAATAAAGATCGGTGAGTAAATGACGTCAGTCGACTGCCGAGTTAGTGCTGACCTGGCACTGCCATCGTATAAATTGATTTCAAGTCAGTCTGACACAAAATTCTGACTGACCCTGTGTAAAACGGACTTTACTCTCACATACCTAATCTGTTTTAATTAATCTAAATAAAATATATTCATTGTTAAAATATTTAATTATAATACAAGAATTGTGTATTGTTGTTTATACATCAGCTGTCACTGATACACAATGTTTTATCTAAAAATAAACATAGTTCTGTTGTTAGTGTGGCTCACATATCACTTAATGTTAAGTCTTGTGTAAAGCAGTTTACCATGCTTCAATCATGTGTTTTATATCAAGTTAATAATGTCTAATGCAGACAATGTTGGTAAGAATTTTAGACAGTTAAAAGGATCTTGTGATAATTTTTTTTTTATGTTATTGAGTTATATGATTCCACTAGCTTTTTCCTGCATTTTCATGTGCCTCATGGGAATTTGGATTGATCCTGTTTAAATTTTTTTTTTCGAAGTAAATATCTATGTTATCAAAAATTAAATATTCACTTGCATCACCTACTTGGTCTTCTAATCTGTAATACTATAATATAGAATGCTAAATCAATTTCACATTCAAAACTCGATTGTGGGACTTATGTTCATGTAAAAACAGATAGCTCATGTTACACATACGAAACAGCATTGCCTGTAATTTAATATAACTTATATATATAACCTAAATATACTATTTTATCACCAGTACATGTTGTGTTATGATAGTGCTCAGTGTAGTGGACTTTACCATTATCACAAAAGTTATGTTTAAAACCGATAGATGGGAAAATGAGCCCTTGTTAATATGGTTGAGATTCAAATGGAATCACTCAATTGTATGTATTAAAATCTATACATAGTTTTCCTTGTTGTGCTTTTCCTTTGTTGTATTGTTTTGTGGGTATGAAGCATATTTTAAATGGAGAATTATATTAAGTGTTATGTTATATTAAATATAATAATAAAAGTGAGAATTTATGTGTATTACAGAATTTTCTTGTTACTATGATTAAGTGTATTTTACTTACTTTTAAATGTTACATGTTAAAATTTTGAAGATTATTATTAGAATTTATGTTATGATAGGACAATATTTATCTGTGACTGCAATTGTCGCCGTTATACAACAGAAAAAGTTTTAGATTAATTCTGATTTAATGCATGATCAATATAATATTCCCTATATTTGTTAAAACATCTGAACAATGTTAGTAGGTATTAATGGTTTCATTACAAAAATATTTAAAGAGAAATGTTCATGTCTCTACAGTGTACACCACACAGATCAAAAGTGAAATAGCTTTGAAAATTTAAATTTTAAGAATGGCGTATGTGCATATTAAAGAATGAGTATATGACACATAGGAAAAACACTATTACTATAGTGAATATAAGTAATAAAGTTTACTTACATTCTCTCTGATCTGGGTGCCAACCTTGAAATTTGTATTTCACTGTGCCGTAAGAAGTTTTACCATTTTATATAAAAATATTATATGTAAAAGCTCCAAGTCTTGATGTATGTACAAACTCTGTTGTATAGACTCTGAAAGTACTTGACCAGTCTTGGTAAAATATTGCACATATATGATAGTATAGTTTTTATCTTGATTAATGACCGCAAATTTAATAAGGCAGGACAACATCTGCCCAATCCATTAGTTATGTTATAATATTTTGATAGTTGTATTCCATTTATACTATTTTATTATTCATTTGATTCATTTTATTCATTAAATATCGTCCTGGCAGATCATGAATCGCGCACTAACTCGTACCGCGCGGAAGACGAACCCCGGACCACGGAGGCAACGCCGCTATTGCAACGGTTCCCAAGAAACCCTGGCCAGGTTGGGAACCGTCGCACGACGTTCGTCGTCGGCCTGCTACTCCTGCTACTGATGTCCGGCGTGATCATTGGCATCTATCTCCTGGTTATACAGAGCAGATCAGGTAAATATCTTATATGTTAAATGTTTTTATAACATCTGTTTTATTAATTGTACAATTTTATTGTGTTGGACCTAAGTTTTGTAGTCTAAAGACCGAATACAGAAATGTCTCTCAGTTAATGCCTTCTTTAATGGTTTCTTTAAATTGTATTACACCAATAACCGTATAGTGAATTAATCACTTAATTAATGCTTTCTTAAATCAGTGGGTCCTTTAATAATCGAATACTGAAACTACTGTCTTTGAGTTAATGCCTTCTTAAATCAATGGTTCCCTTAAATTGTAAGACATTAACGGCCGAATACAGATATGTCTCAGTTAATGCCTACTGAAATCAATTGCTCAAAAAATACTGAAATATGAATGAATACTAAAATGTCACTCAGTTGATGGCTTCTCAAACCAAAGGTACACTTAAATTTTAGAACTCTAATGGCCGAATACAGAAATGTCTCTCAAGTAATGACTTCTTAAATCAATGGTTTCCTTAAATTTTAAGATACTAATATTCGAAACATGGAGCCTATACTATGAAGAATAATCTTGATAGGCAGGATAAGCAAAAATCGTGTCAGTGTCAGCTGGAAATAACACTCAAAATCCAACCATTGTGGCACTAGTCTGAAATTACGGTATGAATTGAAGATAGCTCTTATAAGAGGGAGTGAAGTGCGGAAATTCGTAATATTTTTATGGTTCAGATGTTAATATTTTTATTTATTTTAAAGCTCCAAAATTTAAGAAAAGTATTTTCAAATATCATTTGAACTCGATAGATGGCGTTAATGTCAACATCGATCAATAACCAATAATATAAATAATAAAAACTGCTTATTAAAAGAAACGATTGAGGTTATTTAAAATTGTTTAAATATATACTTGTCATACATTTTTACGCATTTGAAATTCGTTATTGTACAGCGGAGCCACAATTTTGAGGATTTTGACGCCGTGATTTGATGTATAGAGATTATTATCAGTTAACGGCTTCTTAAGTAAACAGTTTCCTTAAATTTAAATAGTATCCAACAACAACACGAATATCACTCAAAATATTAAAACGGATTCTTAGTTACGCGGCCACTGAATTTTTAAATTGTGACTGCTTTGTTAGTGTCCTACAATTCTTGTATTCGGCCGATGGATTACAACAAAATTTGTGTACAGGACAAATTACAATACAAAGCAAATTGTAAAATTAATGTAGTCATTTCACGATGGCTAAATATGGAAGTACACTGGACTGAAATTGTCTCATTGTCCGATAACTTTATCTATACAACCTAGGTTTTGTAAATTTATCCCAAAAGATAATTGAAATGGTTGTTAAATTATAGGTTTTATTTTCCGGTCTAATACTGTTGTGACTCATTTATCTATTTTATTTCGTACAGAGTTCATGGCTGTAAAATCTTTTGTCTGTTTTTCTCTGTTATGAATTAAAGATAGATTAGGTATAATATACAGAAATATGGTAGTTAGATATTATTAGTTCAGATATATGACCAGCGTTACAATAAATCAAATTAATATTACGTATGTGCACGCGCATGTTTATATTAATATTATCGGAGTAATTATCTTATGAGTCTTTTATATGCACTGTTGGTATGTATACGAGTAAACAAATAAATTGTCTGCCTAACGAATTCAAGCAATCAATTTATGGTACATGATCGTTGCAGAAAACATTCTACCACCGATTGAAACTCCGATGCGATTCGTCATCCGCGCTCAACGGAACAAGAATACCGATGTGTCAACGCAAAAACTATTGTACCCACCGAAGACGAGCCAAGTGATAGTCGTACAGACAGACACGGGCCAGTGTAACAGCTTGAAAAACTGCACAGAACTGTTGAACACGATGCGGGTAAGTATGTTTCTACAATCCATTGCTTGGTCGTGTGATAAGGTTATGCCTGCAACTTTGCTCGCGCTGATATCGATGGGGCTGGGATGAAGAGAACTGAATTAAGCTAATGTAATATTTTTAAAATGTGCCTAAGATACTCGGAAACAGGTTTTTTCGGTATATTCAGTTTTCTTCCGGGAATACGCATCATGTACTTCAATTTTCCCTACGATTAATGTCGGTAGGCTAAGTTATTAAGCCTGACAAACGCCTAAAAGTTTTCTATCACTCGGAACCAATATTTTTGTGGATAAAAGGTAAACTATGTTAATCCCTAACAAAATTACACGATGATCGGTTTGGAAGTCAAGATTTGAAAGTGTTACAATTGAGCAAACAAATCCTCTTTTGCATTTTTAGTTAAGGTGTCTGTTCACTAGTCCAAAATAATTTTAGATTTTATTTATCGCCCTCCACTGCTTGCGCTATTCCTTCTTCTTATTATTATTTCTATGAACACTAAATTTTAACGTCAGTTCTTCTAACTTCTCAAATATAAAAAATATAAAGGTCGTTAGATCTTCAGCCTATTTTAAGGCCTTCAATTTAACGTTCAGCTGAAGAAGATCAATAATAAAAACAAAAGAACCGATGAAGTTTTTTACTTTCGGCTTAAAGTTTAAAAATATCTTTGCCCGTATAGAATATTTTTCGATGCGGATTGTGATAATGCTTTGCTTTGTGTAGAATTTTTTAGCATTCACGCTGTTTTGCCTCGGCGATGCCTAACGAAATCTAAAAACACAATTTTAATTTTTTTCATAGTTGATTGATTTAGAGATAGTATAGAGACTTTATAGCTGTTGTGATTATTATGTAACTCGAATGCAAACAGCAGTCCTACTTAACAAGTTCAGTTTTTTCTAGTTCTAAAAAGCCAGGCGTAAAGTCATAATCACTTGCTAGGCGTTTCCAATATAAGATATCTTTAAGAAAACTAACTGGAAGACGTTCTTTATTTAAGAAACTATATAAACTAGACGTATCTCAATGGTCTTAAGTGTGACAGTAAAGTTTTTAAGTATCTTCGTTTAATGTAATTTGCCTTTCGCGCTCATCACTTATTCATTCGCGCAATATTCCCTTAGAGAGTACATAGAAATTCTGTTTATCAATATATATAGTATGTTATAAACTTTGCGTGCGTATCTTAAATTCTGATTCAATTTGGTTAACATAGTAGTTCCATTTATAAAATTATTTATCTCTTTCTAGGCAAATAGCACTTCGACCCAGTATTACAACTTCTTGATATCTTCCGACGGTCAAACGTTCGAGGATCTGGGGTGGAGATGGAGATCAGTTTTGTTCCCTGAGTGCGACTCTAATGCAATAGTTCTAGCCTTTATAGGTAAGGTACCACTAATGTGTGACATTCAAATGGACCTTTTTTAAAATGTAGTATCTTAGTTCGTATGGTTTTTTTTACTTTAAAGTAATTTAGAGATTATGAATACTTTATGTTTTAGGTAATTTCACAGAACAAGCGCCGGCTCTTTTCCAAATGCAGCAGGCGGAGGCCTTCCTTGGAGAGGCTCTCAGCCAACGACGACTTACGGCGGATTTCGTCATCATTGGCAAGAGAACGCAGGAGTTTCCCAAACAACTTTTTTTCGGGTTAAGCTCTCATCCACACTGGAGCAGAGAACTGTCAGACAGTGATTAAGTTTACACCAGCCATGTCAGTGAGACACCGACTGTAAGAGGTGGAATGGAAAGACTTTTTTGTGTAGTTTCTTTAGGTTTAAGTACGTGTATTTCATTAAGTTAAAGTATTTCATTAAGTTAAGTGTATATTGGTCCTATTTATGTTGGAAATATGTGTTGCTGTTATAATTTGTTAAGTCAGGTTTATTTTATTCAAGACGTCCTGTTTATACCCATTTCTAATAATTTTCTATAAGTTTCACAGTTTGATATTTGCAATGAGTTGTCGGTGTGTATTTGGTTAGTACGCTGATAGCTGACAGTTTATGTCGCGGAGATTTTTAACCGCATGATTTGAGAGCGGAACGTAGCAGAATACGGTCCAGGGTGGGCCAGATGGTTGGTAGGTTAGATCGGGCTGATTTGTAAAGGGACCATCCTTACGCACGTAAGACTCCACGTAGCACCTTTGGTGAGCGGTAGATGCCGGTATCGGTGATATCGTGGACGAAGGAGCCCCTAGGCTTAGTTGTGCTTTGCAGATAGGGTGGTCGCGTGAACCGCGCCTTACGAGTTTTGTGCGTCGTCATCGATAGCATTCACGCAGTGTCCAACTTGATAAGAGAAAGCAGGCTTCTCGTATCAAGAGCGGTTAGCCCCTATACCGACTGCTCGATGCGAGAGCTCGTAAAGGTATATTTTGAAAAGTGCTACACGTATGCATTTATTGATGCGCCTCGGTCCGCGTTCTTACTGTTGGTAAGCGGTCGTGTCAAATTGTACAGGGATTAGCATTGCACGACGAATTTCGAGTTGTGAAGCGCTTTTAGTTGGTCCGGTACTGCCTGGGTCAGTCATGGGCCAGCCAGGCTCCACTTTCGCTTGAACTGTGGTCGCGAGTAGCCCCCACAGCGTAGTGGAGTGTAAGTGCCCCTCGAAGTCCAGTCAGCGTTCTCTTGCACGCGTGTGGCCACTTAGGGTAGCACGCTGACATTGATCGCTAGGATTGGTAGTGAGCATGGCACTGTGCAAGTGTCGGCTCGAGCTTGGCTTATTGAATCGGTATATAGGTACGCATACTATTAGAGCGGGAATGCGAATGGTTTGTATGTTGGTGGATGACTGCGGTTTGTAAAAGGACACTCGGCCCTACGCATGTTGGAGTTGATGTAGTGCCTTTGGCGAGCGGTGCGCTGTCACACAGCGTCCGTGGACATTGTGCGCCTCGAGGCCGCGGCGGTGCAGCTGTAACGAGGGGTACGGCCGTGGAACGCGCGGCCCGAGTGGATGTGCCCTGCACATTTGTTTGTGCTGGCGGCATACCCATGCGTTGCTTATGCGTCTTTATTGATAGCACTTCAGAAATTCTCCGACCTATCGACTGTCGGTTCTGCTGCGTACATTTTTCGGAGGGGTGTTGAACCCTGTAACCATTTAAGCCATCTCCAAAGTTGTCGCGTACGTATTTCAGTTGAATTACCCACTTCTGAGATTATTTAGATAAGTTCGTTATAACGGGACGTCTATTTTAAATACAAATGTCACCCATTTTCTATTGTCTTTTATCTGTTTGTGAAGGGCTCTCTATGTATATGATCTGGCACAACCGGCGTAAATTAAACTCCTGGATAACCACTGAGCTGTAGCATTCTCATTATTCAAACAATCTGTAAGTTATAAGCGCTTATAACCATTTCAACATTTGATATATTCCACATACTGTAACACTTACACAACTGTAAACTTCATGTGGCGTAGTGATTTATATGCGAGGAAGTAAATAAAGTGGTAGTGCTGGTGTAATTCCTTTTAATCCCGTGCGAAGCAGAAGATAAAAGAAAACTTGAATATTTATTAAAAACACTACACCCTTGTTCTAAATGATCCCTTTCCTTTATTACTATTCGGCAAAAAAAAAACAAAGACTACAGGTTTAATTTGATTTTTGATATCAGAATTCCTATGGATGTATCGACAAGAAAAACCTTAATTGATACCTATTAATAATGTTTACCGATAGTGGTGAAGACAATGATAAAACACTTTATAATTTCACGTGTATTCGCATAGTCCATTTCAGCAGTTAAATTTTTTTATCTTGCTAACAATGAGACAATCTAAATTTTATGCATATTCTAGATTTTTATTTTCTTGAGACTCGTTTCCATTCTCCATAAGTGTTTAATTATAGCCTTGTAAGTTAAAGGGTATAGAATATCTAAATTTTGAATTGCTATATAATTTGGTAAATGAATGAAATAAAAAATTTGTATGGTATGTAATTTCCTAAATATAAAGTTATTTATTGCCAGTTTGATTCTAAATACAAAGTGATTATCTCGCAATATATAGACTCTCAGGTGGTAATTCTACTCTACTCTAACAGCCTTATTGTCATTTTGTGCTATTCAGCAGTGTGTAAAGCATGGTAGTGTCATGGTGAGTGCTAATGTAGCCGATGATTACGCAGTCTCTAGAAACAGTTAAGGTCGTCTTTTGTTTGGCGATGTTAGTGCTCTAATTAACAACTACTAAGTAGAGATTAGTCTTGAAACTTCGGAATGAAACGTTGATAGATTCATTTCGAACCTGTCAAGTTTCAAAATTCACAAACTGAATTAATGAATGTGTTAGTCATAATACGGGTCAACGTATTTAATATTTTTCACGAACTTAAATAGCGATCTATTCTTTTGTCGATCATTCGATTTAAAAACAAGCATATAAACAATATTAAATTCGGTTAGTCTCTTAAAATATTTTATTATAATGTATTAAGTGTTGGTATGCCATTAGGTGATGTCAACATTAAATCGAGATGGATTGATGATGGATGTCGAATTTAGAACATAGTTACGATATCTAGTTGATATATTGATACAATAAAACTTCGTCACGCTTTTTTTTTTATAGAGAAAGATTGGCAAGCGAGCAACCTGTTCATCTGGTGTTAGGTGAACCATCGCCTATGAACACCCAAAACATCCAAAAAGTCGCATGTGTGTTGCCAGCCATGGATATTGAATAGAATATGTGTATGAGAGATTAGGAATATATTTAGGATTTCGAAGGGAAAAGAAGAGGATATGGGTAGCAACCACAAGCTATGCTTGTTTTATTTTATACACGCTTTGCGTGTGGAGCTGTGCGTAAGATGTATTTCCTTACCATCTGTAATTGTTGTTACGCTGGTGTAATACTATGAATTGCAATATTAAAATTAAGATAAAAATGATCCACTGCATAAGAAGCCTGTGGACAAAGACTCTTCAGAAGGAGAAAAGCAAATAAAATTCAGACAGGTACTAGCTGTCACCCTGAGAAATATTCAATTACCATTCTCAGCTACGTAAGTATATGCCACGCAAGTATTATTTTAACAGAAAACTTAATAAAACCGCCTCAAAATGGGCTTTCGTAATTACTTTTTCCACTATTTGATTAATAGCTTAAAATTATTGGTCAGATCTTGATCAAATGTGACATAACAAGGGTCAGCTTTGCTTTCAGCTTAAAAAGTTTTGTGTATTACCTAAGAAGCTCAAAGCTTTGCTTTGAGCTTTGCTTTGAGCTTTGCTTTGAGCTTTGCTTTGAGCTTTGCTTTGAGCTTCTTACGTAATACACATAAAAAAAACATAGTTGAATTGAGAACCTCCTTTTTTAAACTCTTAAAAAATAATGCGCCTGATGTATTCGTAGGACAAAAGCGTTTGTTGCGGAGAAATTTACCTAATCTAAATATGCTCATTGTTTATATAGAGGAAAAATACAACTCCATGAATACTAGCGAAACTGTAGCGACATCCTGAGCTTATAAATCGTGTTATGTTAATACATATTATATTTGTCCTTTCTAAAAGCTTTCATTTATTTTTTTATAACTACCAAAACATAAATTTGATGTCCAGAAGTAAAAACGCGACAAAACTCCAACATTCTTATAAATTTAATAAAAAATGTTCCGAACAGCACATAGATAAAAGGAAGCTACTATTTATTTATTATATATTATGTCGATAATAATTTAAAGTAATAGAAACTATACAGAATAAAAGATTGTTACTTTGGGTTTGCACTGACGAAACATTCACAAAAACACATGTAAACTTTGTGTTTTGTCAATAAATCAAATTGGTATCGTAATAATATGCATCATGATTTATTTATTATTGATTGATTCACAAAATGACAACTAATTTTTTAAGATAAAGTATCATATTTAACATGGAAAAATACAAAAATTTTAACACGTTTTTATACGAATATTTCGTCAGTGAGAACCCACAATTACGAGTTTTTAAAGTATGTAAACATGAGAATATGAAATCCTAATTTAAAAGAGAATACTACTCTCATCGGGTCGGCGTCATTTGTCACGATTGGATGATTATAGCGCAGTAAGGCTGGGCACGCACTGCGGCATTTTGTCGTGCGGCGAAAAGTCGCAATGTACAAATACGGCAAAATGACCAATCAAATCTCGTGACGATTAAACGCACTCACATGTGATTGGGACTTTTGTCGAAAAACGTCAAACTGACTTCTTGCGGCGCGGCAAAATGCCGCAGTGCGCGCTTAGCCTAAGCAGACAAACCGTTTTTAAACTGTATGGCAATCACTATGGCTATGTAACTTTGTCGCACGCGGGTTGTCGATGTATGGTAAAGAATAATATGCATTATCACTTAATTTATATACACATATTTTAAATAATAAAAAAACAAATTGCTGAATAAATAAGATATGGCTGATAGAAACTAAGAATAGTTAAATAAAATATCCGGTAGATGCTACCAAAAATATATCATGTTGTATCGATCTCCTCGACCTCCGATCTATCCTATATAAACGTGACGTACGGTTATTTTCATTATAACTTTATATAATTATACTTCTTTTATCATATATAACTGAACATATAGGTTTTGTTACCTAGCTCCTGGTTAATTCAAATAACAATTATTCATAGAAAACACAGTGCATTCATAATTCTTTATATAACTTTGATCAATTTAAAGCCAAAAATATTTGGCGTGGGGCAAGGTCTTAAGATTTAATTCTTTCTATTTTATTTTTCTTTTTTCTTATAGTTCCACTTTAAAGATTCTATTTTTAAATATAATAAATAAAAATCATTTTTTACTATTTCATATTTTTGGTATAAGAGGTCTTTTGTCAACTGTAGACAACGCTGGCATTGAGGGCCCGCTATCATATGTCAAATCTACATGATAACGGTAGTCAAAATATAATTAAAATGTTAATACGTGAAGAAAAACTGTCATAGTGTTTTTACGATAACTGAGGAGACAGAGGAGCATGAAATTTAGCACAGTTTAAATAGAGAAGTGCAGACAGCTAATATTTTTTTATAATATGAATTAAAATTATATAAAATTATGAAACAAAATGGCACATCGCAATAACATGACATATATATCTAATATGTCAAACGATTTCTTTATTCGCGTGAATTGAGAAGTGTGACATTTACTAAAAATAGGCATAAAAAAGATCGAATTTCAGGCATTGCGGGTCCTCTAGTTCTAATAAATATAGATACTGGTTTCAGTACATAATTATCCCAGGAAAAGCTTGAATTTACATGTTTAGGTTTCCGTAGCTACCCCAAAAGGAACTCTTACAGAATCATTGCGTTGACCGTCAGTCAAAGCACATTTTCTTAGGAACGCGTAAAAGTTGATACTTTTTTGCAGTCCTGAATATTTGATTTTAATTTAAGCTTGATAGTTGAAATTAAAATAAAATGCTCGGGTCTGAAATCCCTTCGAGTTGTGAACAAAAAATAAAAGTTTAAGTTAGGAAAATATATGGCCATTTATGCTGAATATTGTTGTTTATTTTAAAACTTGCAAGGAAATCAAATCTTGAGGGCACTTTCCGTTTATCAGCAATCATGAAATTCAGTA
>DWHK01000353.1:0-14656 GCA_018247855.1 Graphium androcles | reverse complement strand
TGTAATTTTAATTATATTTTACAATGTTTTATATCAACATGCATAAATAATAGTCATGCAGAATATAGTACGTGCTATGTATTTAGTAGGTAATAAGCAAGAAATAATATTTCTTGCTGAATGGAAAGTATAATATTTAGTATTTAAAAAAAATACGGGATTTTACTTACTGTAGTAGTGACTATATTTAATGAACGCCTTATTTTGATTAAATTATTGCCTTATTTATACTAAGAAAGGGCAAAAATACTAAAATTTAATAAGCCTCCTTTTACCAGTTAACGCATCAAAGCTAGTCTTACCTTTCAATTCAATATTTTGACAGTGAGTAAAAGGCATGGAGTTCATCCTCATGAAATGCAAACCTATATTTTATATAAATTCAACCCTCAGGTGAAAAATACTTGCAAACCTTAATGGCAGAGCTAAACCAAGGGAAACAACAAATACTCACATATGGACCTCCGAAATGTTGTTTTTATTTACTGTTGCAATTCATCAATAAATTAGTATGTGTTTACAACTCACTATTGCGTCCTGTTAATATTGACTTACACGCCAATCCGCTGTTTGGGTCTCGGATTTTAGCGACGTTAAGATGCCTCACACGTTACAAGCTACAGCTTAAGCCTTAAGCCACCTGTATGTACTCATATCGCGTTTGTCGTCCTCCTGTTGTTTAACCTCATTCAGCTATTTTTTCTGAAAATTTAAAAATAAATCTATAAAGAACTGCATAATTAATTTTGCATTAAAATTACCTTAAGATTAATGAATATATTTATAAAAATTACTTAATTAATACCAAAATAAAATCTTTATTTTGACACTTAATTATCGATTAACATAATTTGCTCCATTACTTTAATAAAGTCGTGTTTTTTGTTATCAGTTATTTTAGTTTCCTTCGTTTTAGTTCAGTAATAATTGACCGAGCGAGCAAAGCGAGTGAGGTGTACAATTGGGGCGAAAACACACTTTATGTATTTATGTATGTTCGGCGATATCTCTCGAACCAGTGCCCCAATTTATATGAAATTTGGATAATATTTAGGTATTATTAGCACAATTTTTAAGTTCGTTGGGTATCAAAATCGGTTTAGTATATATAGAAATAGATGTAAAATAAAATAACCGCGAAGTTCAAGTTCGCGGCGAACTACTAGTTATGACAAAATTATGATGGTTACGAATTTGTATTTTTTTTATAAAACTTTAACAGTAACTATTAATATATCGCGTAAGTAAATAAATTAACAAATGTATGCATAGTCAGTTACGTTTTCCTAAATTAATATCAATCATAATTCTTTAAGTTAGATAAGAAGAAGAAGAAGTTAATGAAAGAAACATAAAGGTTCTTAGTTTATCTGTACTAATATTTTTCAGGTCCATATAAAATTATTAAAATATAAGGGTTAAGTATCAAAAAATAGATAACTTCGTCTTGTTTTGCCTTTGAATAAAGAAGACAAAGTTAATGATGCAACTAACAAAATGTTGGTTAAATTGGAACAATAAATTTAGCAGTAATTGAGTTCATCCAACTCACAAGTGTGTTAGTTTTACTTGAATTAAGTGTTGAATTTTCTTAAGAAAAATAAATACTGATACAATTATTACTCTATTATCATTGGGAGATTCAATCAAAGTCAAGGTTAAATATATTTATTCGATATTGAAGTGATTATTCTTTTGACTATCATAAATACTACCACCGGCTCAAAAGATAAAGCCAGACCAGAGAAAGAATCGGCTATAGGATATGGAAATGCAGCAGGACCAACACTTCTCTGTTATGATACACTTTTTTACAAAACAATACCATGAAATACACAATAAATACAGTTGAAAGCTAAATCAGCAACTTTAATTGACGCAGCGAGTAAATCGATGCCTACAATTTGAGTTGGAGCGAAAACACATTTTGTGTAGTGTATGTATGTAATAATTTAAATGAAATTTTGAATATACATATGTAGGTAATATTAGTAAAATCACGAATTTCGACCATATGTAGACTTTTTTATTTATTTAGGCTTGCCAACAAAATATGTTACATAAAAGTTTACATAGAGAGTTTGCATCTTAATTATGATTAGAAACATATTTAATTTACAGGCAAACACAACATTTATTGTAACAAAATATAGTACAAAAACAAAACTGTGTGAGTAACATCAAACTTACAACTACGGATTTAGAAGGCATGCTACACAACAACCTATTTATTAATTAATTAACACTTAGACAACATGAGATAGAATAAAATAAAAATTATTTAACTGTTTTCAATAAAACATTTGGATTTAATATTCTAAGGATGACGCAGTATGAGAGAAAATGTCTATCTCCGGAAATTTTTCACTGATGTTATTTGATTCATATGAAATCCTATTGACGGGTGCATTTCTACCTATATTTGAACGACAACGGCGAATCACGAAGAGATTTCTACTTTTACCATACCTTTTAGACGTAGAGCAAGACAGCTAAGTTAAATTCGTTGATTGCTGGGTCTATAACCATACCGTAAACAATTTTATATAAGAACATTACATCTGTTTTAGTCCTTCGATGATTTAAGGACGTCATTTTAAAATTATCTAATCTCTTTGTGTAATCAAGATCGCACAGACAGGTCCTATCTTTATAAATCAAAAACCGAGTAATTTTTTTTTAAACTCGTTCTATTCTATGAATATATGTACTCGAGCACTCTCCTAACATTTGCGTTGGCAAAACGGTTTGAAAGTCCCTGCAACCCCTTTTAATAAATACTACAGTTCTGTCTTTGCAAACAATGTTATCGACATGGTGTATAAATAAAAGCTTGGAATCTAAACGAACTCCCAGATAATATATACTAGGAATTTCTTGTAATGCCACGTTTTTTACAGAATAGACTGAAGGAAAGCCGAGATTTTTTAGTAAATTTTATATGTAAGCATTTTTGGACGTTAAAGACCATCCTGTTAGAGTCGCACCATTTCTGAATTGAATTTAGATCGTCATGGAGTAAACTAACATCAATTAAACTCCATACACATTTGTAAATTTTAATGTCATCGGCGAAAATGGAGCAGTTGCTATTCTTTATAACATTTACCTTTTTTGAATATAGGTACCACATTTGGTATTAAAAAAATAAAAAAAGGAGGTATTAAACAGTATTTTAAAGGGAGGGCAAGGTGTTCACATCTTACAATGAAAAAAGAACGTATCCCGTCAGGTCCACAAGCTTTATTAATATTAAGTTTTTTAATAGCCATTAAAATGTCTGGTTCAGTTAATTCCAAATTAGTTAGTATGTTTTGGGGAAATTCACATTCGCTCAAAGTAAAATCTTGATTCGGATTGTTTGTTGATGGTGTAAAATTTGAAGAGAAATATTTAGAAAATAATTCACATATATTAAATCCCGTAGACGCTGTGGCATTATCTAGCTCTATTTCAGAGGGTAAGGAAGATGTGGTCGACTTACATGATTTCATATAAGACTAAAAATATTTAGGGTTAACACGAATGCCTTCTTGTATTCGTGATATACAATTTTTGTAGCACATATTTATAAGGACACGTACCCTTTTACTCAACAGCCTAAATTCATAATCATACGCCCGGAAATGGCGCCTAAGTTTTTCTTTTTCTTTTATCAATTTAATAAGAGATTTAGTGAACCACGGAGGGTATTTGAGGGCATAATTTATTATTGAATTTAAGGTGTCCTAAAATAAAGAAAGCATGAGATTTACATCCGAGCCACAATACTTAAAAATATCTGACCAGTCGATTAATTTCAATTTATCAATAACTTTGCTATAAACGGCTATAAAAAACTTAACGACTCTATCTAAAAAACGCAAGTAGTGATTATGGAGTCTCTATTCCAAATACGAATAAAATTAATTCAGAATCGCTATTTTACAATCCCTGTAAAATAATTTCCAATGAAATAAAATTAGTAATCAAACACTATGTAACGACATGACATTTGTAATGTCAAAATAATAGATAGGGGTTCATATATGAAAATGCCTTTTTAACGCACTGGGTACTTTGTATTCACATTAAACCTACTTAAAACTACACTAGTAGTTCGCCGCGAATTTGGACCTCGCGATTATTTTGTTTCATATTTATTTCAATATCTCGTTAAACTAATGAACTAATTTTAATGTCAAACGAACTTAAAAATAGTTCTAATATAACTATATAAATTCCACAATATATTGCTATCGGAGTGTTGGTTTACAATATTTATATGAACATACATACATAAAATGTGTTTTCGCCCCAACTATAACTGTAAATCTCACTCGCTTCGCTCGCTCGGTCAATAACTTTCATCAAAATGTTTAACCATCTAGTCGCTTTAAGAGATAAGTTTAAAAAACTAAACACGAATTATTTTCAAACATGTAATAAAAAGAACCACCTAAATTGTTTATAAACGGAAATGTCAAAAATAAATGTAAAAATCATCTACAGAATGGTAGACCTCCTCCATTTTCGGTTAGCTGTAACACAATCAAAAGTGAACAAAAACTCATTGGTATTTCTAACCTGAGCATCCTCATGATATCATTTCTTACGCGCTCCGAAAAGTTCCTCTTGGCGTCCGACTCGTTGTAGTTCCTTATGCTGTTCTGGTTCCACTCGTGCTGCGTGTAGCGCGTGTAGAGGGCCGCGCGGGCCGCGTGCTCGGGGCTGCGGTCGAAGCCCGTGACCAGGTTGGGGAAGCGGAGGGGCTCGGCGGCCATGCCCTCGGAGGTGTAGCACGGGTCTACCATCGTGTTGGTTATTGGTTGCGAAGGCCTGGGATAAAGCAATTAGATCGCATAAAAAGTCCTCCTGACCGAATTTCGACCACGGCGGTCAATCTACTCGGATCAGTTAACTGCGTAGGAGATTTTATAGTGCACAAATATACGCGCAGACGCAGGTGCAATCTCTGTTCCTTTACTCTAATAGCCCGTTGAGATGGATATCCGACACGACCGGAGAGAGACCAAGAGAACCCAACTAAGAAATAACAACACAAAATTATTGTCCCCTCGCGGGATTTGAACCTACGACCTTCGGTTTGTAAAGCACGGCCCTATACCACTAGGCTACGTAGGCAGTTCATGGTATATAGTACGCATAAACACATGATTATCTTGACAAATAATCCATATGTTAAGTGTATATCCATATGTTAATAAATACTCAATGTTAAGTGAGTTCACTTATATATGCGCGATTGCCAACTTTACTCCAGAATAAAATATTGATGATGTACTCAAAGTGTGGTAGAATAGAGATCATACAACTCTCGCTGCGCTTATCAGAATATGTTTGTAGGGTTGCCAGATAATTCTCTCTTACTTCTTTCCACCCACTTCTTTCCCTTTCGAATCTCGTATAAACCTTCTTGGGCGAGTAATATATTTTCATGTGCATTCTATGGATTCCAAAAGTACGTAAACGATCTTAATAAAATTTTGCACTTGTTTTATATCACGATTAAATATGGGACAGGATATAATAGCACTATAAAAACAAGACACTTACATAGGTGTGACTTCGATTTCTTCGTAACCCATAATGGGCCTCCAAGGATGTTTCTTTGGTATATGAAAACAATAACCAACTTGTGGAGGCACACTTGGGGTGCTCCCTGTTGGTTTCACTGGGCTCCATTGTTGAAGTTGCTAAAGAAATAATTTTTACAATTAGTTTTGTTCGATAAAGTTTATAAAACACATAAATACTAATATTATTTCGTACCGTACACATAGTAACTTCTTTAGCCATTTTTAAACACTTAATAAAAATTTAGGAAAGTAATAGCTAAATATGAACAATGATAATATAAAAAGCAATTAAATCATGCCAACAAAATTCAAATTTAAAATAATAAATATCAAAAATTTCAGGTAAGCCAACATAAGTATAAAGCTTCATTCGTTCAGAAACATTTTGAATTAAGATTTGACATCAGTTTTTTCTTCCTGGTTTCGTGGTAAAAAACTTCCCCAAAAATTACCGCATTTTTGGGAAAGTTTTTTTTACAAAGCTCTAGAGAATATTTTATGATTAAAATATTCTGTAGCATAGAAAAAATTCTTTTCCAATCCAATAAAAAACCATAGCTAAAATAAAACCTACGTCAGGAATTTAACGAACATTGCGTGTCTTTTAAACAATTAAGTTATACATATTTCTTCGTCTAAATTTTTATACATGGACAAAACCATTTATAAAAATTTTGACACATTACACACGCTTTCAACCCTACTTGTAGGGTATATATTTATCAAATTTAGCATGAGAGCAATTATTTTACCTAATATTACGTTATAACGCTTGCCCGTAAGAAAAGATTGGATCATATGTAGAATCGGGAAAGGAATGGAAAAAATGGATAAGTAAGTGTCCGTCAACCTCGCAAATAAATTACACTATATATTCTGGCATTCGTGCGAGGTGGTGGTACTTCCAAGGTCGGCAAGCCCTACTTTCGCAACATGAGCTCTAGGTAAGATGTGATGCCTTTAAGTTCATTGACATTCTAAAGCAAGTACTAAATAAGAATAATTAACCGAGATGCCTAATTTTGGAAGTTAATTTACAGACATCCATTAATTATCATTCAAAGTCAATGTCAAAATTCTTTATTTGATTCAGGTCTTTCTTACAGATGCTTACAATAATTAAAATTAAAACTGATTCATAAACCTGACTCGTCCAGAGAGGAACTGGCAAGAAACTATGCGTTCTTTTTATATGAATAATTACATTAAATAAATACAGTACATCATCTGAATAACTTAATAACTTCGTAAACTTTATACAGTAAAAGTTTCATCAAATTTGATTAAGTTTCTGCACTTGAGTGTTTTAGAGTTTGTAAGTTATATGCAAGAAATCACGCAATTGCTTTGGTAATTGTCGTAAGCAAACAAATTAAATTTTTTACAACTGAATTAACTTATTAGTGTTTGTTTCTTTGCTTTACTAGCATGGATTTATAATCTATAAAAAATCTTGACCGAAGCGTAACCAGGCTGAACATGATAACCAAAAGATCTATAAAATCTAGACATCCCAGATTCCTCACAAAAAATGTCCGCAGACAAAACGGTACCTTGACCCTGTCCATTTAACTTTTAGTTTCCGGTCCTGCCAGGTATATGTTTTAAAAATTATTATTTATATTATGTTTTAAACCATATATGTGCTACACATATATGTTTGAAAATTTTTGGCCCTTTCATTTGCAAATGATAATAATGGATTATTATAGTAAAAAATGAAACAATGTACCTGAATATTTAATGCCCTTGGGCGATTTTCAAAACCAGAATCTGGAAACACTGTCGTTACTCATCGATGAGCTAATGTATTATGCACTCTGTCCAGGACTACAATCATTCTGAATCTGTGACTTGAATACCGAGTAATTGACATAAGCGACTTACGACTTAATGTCATCAGTCACAGTGTTTTTGTATAAAGTCAACGATTTGATTTTTATTTTATACGGATAATTAAATCAAAAATATATTATTTTATATTTGATCTAACTAAAACAAACGTAAACATGAGTACCATTCCAGAAAACGCACCTCACCGTAAAATTTCATTTCTATTTAATACTTAAACATTAAAATCGTCAATGTTATGATTGATTTTTTTTCTTTACTTGCAGATTGCCCTGGAACCCAGAGCGAAGATGCTGGAAAAGCTTCAGCGTGTGCTGGTTGTCCGAATCAAAATATTTGTGCCTCAGGTGACTTAGACTTTGAGTTGTATTCAGAGTCCAAGTACATGAGAAATATTTCGCAATTGTTGCATAGCTTCTAAAAGGGTTATTAATTAATTATAGAATGTTGATCTATTGATATGAATTGTTATGTTTCATTGATAAAACATTTATAAGTAATTGAATGTTTTAGATTGAAAATAATTAATATAGTATAATTTTTTTTAAGGATCATTCATTATATGAGACAACATATTTTCTGTTTTTAAGTTATATTTTACTTTATTGTAAAACATTAATTTTTATTAATAATCTAAATCTATTCTTAATGTCATAGATTACCTTCGGAAATATTTGATTGTTTAAATATCTATATTTTAGGTGAAGCGAGTGGACCAGACCCTGCAGTAGAATTGATAAAAAATCGTCTCTCTAATGTAAAACATAAGATACTAGTTCTCTCTGGAAAAGGCGGTGTTGGTAAAAGCACAGTTACATCTCTACTTGCACATGGACTTGCTGCAAGGAATCCTGATAGCAATGTGAGTTTAATTATTATCTTTACATCATAGCTGTGCTCTGCTCTTTCGGCCAAGATTAATTTATTTCATGGTAAAAAAGTGTTGTTAAATAATGTATATATGTTAGCAGTTTTCTTTTTCTTCCTTTCTTTTTAGAGATGCTACCCTCATTTTAACATCAAAGTCTTGTGTTACAAAGGCATTTTACAAACATAAATAACAAAAATACAAAACACCCAGATCCGAACAACTATTTGTAGATTATACAAATATTTGCTTCGGATGAGAATTGAACCCACAACCTCCGAGGCCGCAGCCAATGTATTATCAACTGCGTTAACCGATCATCAAAATAGCAGTCTATTATATGTTAGCAGCTATGCATATGGTTTCTATTATTCAAGTAATGAAATAATTATCATTAAGAGCATTAATCACTACCTTCTCACTCAATAAAAAATTTTATATGAAAATTGTACTTCTGCAATCTTTATATCTTGCATGTATATTGATCATAATAAAAATGTATTACATGTAAATGTGTTGGCAAGCCACCAAATGTCATTTTAGTATACCAAATAAATATCAAAGTATAAGATCTTATAAAATAAGCCATCAAACGAAACAATTCTTTTTAATATAACTTGTCTCTGATTAGTGTGTGACAAACAATGACAAAACTCTTCTACTTTATTATAATAGATCCATTTACACATTATCAGATATTTATGTCCACTCTAAATTTATTTGCATTTATTAACTTCTAAATGCTGTGTTTTAATTTAGCCCAATACAGCTATCATTCTCCTTTTTTAAACCCTTTTTTCTGTAAGTGTAATGTAATCCTGTTTATTAAATTTTCTATTGTCATAATTTATTATAATTTCTATAAATTTCCTCACTTCTGTGAAACTATGCAATCTTATGGAGAAAATATTGTCTTTTATAATTATTATTTACTAGTTGCTCTCTATGGTTTCATCTAAATGTTTTTTTATTTGTTCAAAATGTATTCTATATGTTAATCCGGCTAATTAACTATCTGTAGTTTAAAATTTTATCAGAATCTGTTCATCCACTTTTGCATGATTGAGTAACAAGTATCCAAACATACAAATTTTCACATTTATAATATTAGAATAGGTAACTAAATATAATACGTAAATGTTTTTATTTACCTATCTTATTTATTTTTATAACGGACCATAAATTTTCTTATTGCTACAAATAGTAACATATGTTGCATTATGTATGTAACAACCATTATGATATATGTGTGAACTTTTGGTGACAATTGGTAAAACAATATTTAATCTTGTTGTTATGTCAGTGTGTATCAACAATATCTCATTATCATTATTCTATTTGTTTTGAAAATGAAGAAGTACTGGTATAAACCAATTCATACCAACTGTGGGTTCATGATTGACGAAACATTTAAACAAAAACATGGTAAAATAGTTGTTTTGAAATTCCTTATCAATTTAATTAAGTTTCATTGAGACAACACAGAAATTTTAACATGTTTTTATGTGAATGTTTGTTTATAGAATCAAAATTAATATGCAAGATTGTTCACTACTTCCGATACAATAGATCCCAAGTTATTTTTTGTAGCAACATTGCTAAGTGATAGAACTATGTGCGGTATACCAATTGAGATTACTAAAAGTATCAACTAGACCTTGAAAAAAGAAATTATCTGTAGAAAATAAATTCCTAAAAGAAAATAGAGTCTATCTCGTAACAATTATGAGGAAATCCATACTATTTCAAAACCATACAGAAGATTATTTTGAAATCATCCAGAAATAAGGCATAGTTAGCTTAGTTACACCATTTATAATGCAGAACACCTGGATCAATTTTATGATTTTTTATTTCTTGGATTTGACTGTATCTCAAATAGCAAAATAACTATTGAAACAACAACAAATTCGCAAAAAGTAATAGTAATTAATCAGTGAAAAATAATTTTAAAGAGCTGTATACATTTCACGCAGACGAAGTCGCGAGCAACAATTAATAATATATAGACAAAAAATACGTGAGTGAAAAAAAAAACAAATTGTATTAAGTTTATTGAATAAAAGAATTTCTTTTTATTACTGACTTAAATATTTAATTTGTGTGATTAGATACTACACTGATTTTTAATTGGTATTTTTAAGCATGTTTAAATTTGACTTTACCCTATTGTATCTCGATCTTCTCTCGTAAGAATTTCCGAATTCCATTGTGAAATTGTGTAACTTTTAAGAGATTTTACTTTTCACTGAACACCGAGACACGCGTATCGATTGCCAACCTTCGAAGCCTTCGGTTTCGCAATTTTACCTCCCGGTCGGCGTTGGCACGGGATGGTACGAGAATTCAAGTTTATACGCAACGATATAGGTCACGTTATTTTGTATTGACGCTGATTCCATTATCCGTTTTTGTTTAACTATCATTATTCAAAATATTTTTAACAGTGACGAAGGATAAATTACGGTGCAATTATAACAACAATGGAAGTTTCATTTTTTGATCGGAAGTTCGAAAGACGAGTGTCAAATTTTGGCGGGAAATATTAAAATTTTGTCTGGAAATATTTTAGTGAAAGGACAGTTGGATTAGGTTATTAGTATCTCATGGATAGAGCCATGTATAGTTAGTTTATTGCAATATCAGATATGACAACAAGCAAACATAAGTAAGGACTCGCCAATTACGCTAAATTGCTAAATATCTATCTGTATCAAATGTTTTTCCTCCATTTTATGGCAATTTTTTTGTGTAAGTGACTGATGTTTATTTTCTCACCATCCTATAACTGGAACAGACTATAGATACACTCGTTGTATTTTTTGCTTGTTAAGATAACCTCTATAAATTTATTTTGATCTATGATTTATTTTTAATTTTTTGTTTGTTTGTTATCTACTGGATCAGCGAGATGTTCGGTAAACTTTATGACGTGTATTTTTAACAGGTCGGCATCTTGGATGCTGATATATGCGGGCCCAGCCAACCGCGAGTGCAAGGGGTGCGTGGCGAACAGGTGCACTATTCTGGATCGGGATGGTCTCCCGTGGTAAGTAAAAACAAAACTTGGATAAAGATAAATATTATCACAATCATAGGTGTCCTGTCCTATATAAGACCAAAGGACTTCTGACTGAGAATAAGGTGGATCGTAAATGCATTTAAAGAATACTATCTGCTAGTTTCTTTTGATAATATGCTGATAAATAAACGAGTATTATAAAAATACCACACGTTAGGTGCGTAGTTATTAAAAAAAATATTCTATAAAACATGAACTGGTCATAAAAATTCGCAAGCTTAGCAAGACTGAGTAAAAGAACAAAAATATTAATACAATAATTTTTAAAAACAGAAACTTGTCATTTATATTTCGGATGGATAATGGCGATAATATTTTTATTTTTTTAACGTGTCCAACCAACCAACCATAACCAACCATTGGCCATCCGGCATCTCTGAGAGCCGTGCATACTTTATTTTACTGTAGCATTTTTTTTGTTGTATTGAAAAATTACAACGTTTTAATGTCATTGTTATTGCGAGAGGTTGCTGTTGCTCATATTTTTAATTTATATCTAAGCTGTAAAGTAAACACTGATAATAAATCGACCGCTCGGGCAAACTAAATAAACCGTTCTCAAGTACCATAATCGAGTTTCATAACGGTACGGGTACTAATATGAAACTAGATCTAATATGCAAGCTATTGGATAGTGCACATCAGGGCTACCTAAGCTAAGGATATAAGCTATATTTTTCACAATACTGTGACATTTTTTCGGATAACATTCTTCAGATGTCAGGTCGTTTTTGTTATTTCTGCGCCAGGTTGAAAGACGTAATTTGTTTTGTGATACAGTTTGAAGATAATTAAATGATAACAGCAATAGTTTATATTCAGTACACTGAGCACAGTAAGCAGAGAAAATGAGATTTTTTTGACGTGGTAACGTC
Source organism: Graphium androcles (assembly GCA_018247855.1). Lineage (NCBI taxonomy): Eukaryota > Metazoa > Arthropoda > Insecta > Lepidoptera > Papilionidae > Graphium > Graphium androcles. Next base: position 2,401 of record DWHK01000353.1, on the reverse strand, counting down.
TTATAAATCGATGAACGCCGGTTGCATGCACGGAAAAGCATGACTCATTGTGACGTTCCGCCTGAGCCGAGAGTGCAAGCGAGAGCGCGGAACAAGCGATAGATAGGCACGATCGGCCTAAGCGTTCAGCTTGTGATGCATGTATCTCTCTTCCACTCCATCGGGCGATGCGTCCGCGTAGAAGAGATCAACTTATGTCGTTATCACCTGAAATTATTACCGACTTTACAGACAACCATTTTTTTATTTTTTTCGTGAATAGAACGGACGATTCTGATTCCATGGACAGAAATCTTACAATTTTACAAGGATTCTTCCTGCCAAATCAATGAAGAATGACAATTTTACTGTTGCATATATATAAAATAGTTTCTTGCCTCCTGTACACATTACTATTTCCGAATTGTATCTGTACGAGGCTTTAATAAAATAATTCGCCGAGTTTATTGTTTCATCTTTTACACGATAGTAACTACTTATCAACTTGCCAGGCGACAAATTGTCTCCGATTTCTTTGGTATCGGTTTACTCCATTTTTGTCACATCTTGGATTGTTGTTGATTCTGTAGTATAACGAATGTAAATGATGAACCAAACTTTTATGCATTGTCACAAATCCGCGTATAAAATTTGCGTATCGACCACAATAAGTCGAATCTCCTATTGCGCAACTGAAAGCAATATAGTCACCCAGCTAGTAGCTACCTTAGAAAATTTATGTTCATTGGCTATAGTATTAACTCGTACATTCTTTAAATGGTACGAGATGTCTATGGTGTTTGCAATTTGCTTGAGAGTTTTATATACTTTACAGATGTTTTCTTCGTAGAATTCATAGGCCGGACTGCAAAAAATTATATTACAATTAATACACTTTCACTCGAAGTAAAAAAGAACACCCTCATTATAGAAAAATTGTATTTGACTGTATACGCTGTTGTAGTGATTGTTATATGCCTCAAAATATCGAAAGAGATCTGCTGAAATATCTTTTCCAACTATATTTTGCTCAGAAAACACAAGAAACCCCACTCGAGTAAGTCACCGTCGGTGATGAAATAAAATAGGGTTTCTGAGCATATTGCGCTTAGAAATGTTAATCGAATTCATCGGCCTTAGGAGACGTGTTGATGTAGCATTTATATATACGCGGTCGAGCTGAGCCAGTATCATCTTGGATGCTCTCCTCCATGTTCGAAATCGATGCACTTTTTACTTTTCACAGGAATATACGGACGGTCTTCTTATGTTATGTTCATGTCATGGCGTATCTCTTATGGTATTAATTTCTTCTTAAATAAGTGTTTGACGACCGCATGTTGCACAATTTTGCCTATTTCCTAGTAGTTCTGATTTTGGTCTCATATTTCTCGCTATGTCTGGAAAAGCACAAATGCTACCGAAACGAAGTTCTATACTAAGACAATCGAGAAACAAAAGAACCTAATGATATTACAAAAATAAAAATGAATTAAGTATTCATGTGTAAAGTCGCAAAGTTTTTGTAGTGAAAACTTCTTTAGGCGCGTTCGACATTTTTTGAGATGGGAAAAAACAATTGGACTCTCGACACTGTTACCGTTACCGACACCTCTGTAGTAAGTATTTACACTTGATTTAAAAGTTATTTAATAAATTCTTCAAAAATTAAATTACCTTTATTATTGCATACTATTGTGGTTCATTGTATTTTAGATATCTAATAGTGCGGAAGTGACAAGCTACTTTCAAACTATGTGTAGCGGTCACTCTTTCAAAAACTAGTCAACCTTGCTATCATTTCCTATTGATACCGCTTGTCGTGATTTATAAAATAACTTGTTATTGCGCGGTGTTGCCCAAGTTTCGATATTGTGCGTCGGAATTTTTTTATGGTGAATCCTAGAATATATCATATTTTTTGTAAAGTTTTTTGTAACGTCTTTAAAGCAATTAAGGCTTATGCGTCAACTGATTGCAGAAAACATTAAAGGGTATCTTTTATCCAGAAAAAAAATTGGATGTACCCGTGTGGGAATCCATGTCTGTTGGTTTTAAAGTGACCCTGGGGGAATTATTTTTTAAAATAATTCTTCAAAAGTCTTATTAAATCTAAAAAGCTGTTAAAAAAAGTACCAATTTTCTGAGAATATTAAGAGTTTTGAAGAATTAATCACATTTTTTTTACATCGTAAAAATAAGGCTCTTTATAAGTCAGAAAAATATTTCCACCAGGGAAAACGTACACGTAAACCTTATATAAGTTGAATAACGGCGCTAGGTTTATGTTTCTAAATGTTTCTAAAACTAATCGTTTTCTTTTTTTTTTCTTTTGAAAAAACCGTTGCCCTTATTATAAGCTCTAGGCTTGTGTTACAAGGGCGTTTTACAAACATAAATTACACAGACACAAACACCCAGA
>DWHK01000352.1:0-14662 GCA_018247855.1 Graphium androcles | reverse complement strand
GCTATCAAGAGCTGAGGAGCCGCAGAGGTACCGGATGCGTTGAAATTTATTCGCATCTAGTTTTTTTTCTCCTTCGCTCCCTCAAAAAGCCTGTGGTACTACATTCCGAGAAACAATTTATATCTAAACTTTTATGTCCACGTATAGAACATTTCAAATTTATCCTATATAAATTAGTAAAGTCTACGTCTATATATTCAGTAATCTTTTAATTGATAACCTTAATATTTTGGACATTATGAATATAACATTTTACCCATCACAACAGCGTTAGGTATAAAATTCTAAGTTTTATTAGTCTACTAATGAGTTTAGTCAAGATAACTATTCAGTATTTCTACATCTTTTAAAGTTTTCTTTGTATATCATAGTGTTTTTATATCCCAATAATTGCAACTGTATCAGTAACATTAAATTGTCAAAGTTGTTGCATCTTCACTCATTTGCGTCAAAATATAAGTTTCTTACAAATCTATATAAAAAAAAATAAAACTACATTCCTAAGGTATCTAGCCTACCTCATTTTGTTTTAAAATCAAATTAATAGTACTTATGCATTCGAACCAATCGCAATCTAATGTTCAAAACGAAATGTATGGAATTATATAAGATAAAGGCGAGTAGACACAACAATGTCGGACTCAAAAGCAGGTAGCAAAAAGCAAATTGTATTAAAAAAAAGATTGCGGTGGAATGCACAGATGGCGTGGATACGTACATCCCATCCGACTGTAAACATTTTTTGGATATATACAAAAACACGTTTCGAGAACATTTAAGACTTTTTTTATACTATAATCGTCATCCCCTACATAATGTCGCATAATGTGTTTTACGGTCAATACATATTGTTGCTATTTTAAAATTATTTTCTTTAACTACAATAAATAGTTGCGGATTTACATTGTAAACAATTACGATAACATTTTTTATTCGTCCAGCAATAGCCATGTTTTCTGCTTCGATAATATTTTGTTTGCTTCAAACTATGATTATTTGAATAATAAACCGCTGATGTACGTCTATTAGACTGTAGGTTCATTAAATCCTAAACTAGAGGACGTATTTATTTATTAAATATAATTATATCGATATATAATTTATGACAAACGAATACCTAATTATAGAGGCAGTTATCCTGCCAAATACCAAATATTAGGTCTTACAATTGTACTTTATCCAAAGGCGGAATTTTTTTTATTAACAAAAAAATTATTAACGTGAAAAGTTTCGACAAATGCAAATATTTCTTCCGTTTTAAGTGAAATGGGTTAATTGTAAGAAATTAAAATAGTAATATTTCCAAATTATCTATTTATTAAACGTAATAACTGATAAGTGACTGAGAATATTTGGCGGGAATTTTGACATAACAGATTCTGAAAAAGAAGGTGTATTGAATTCGGTTATATGTCAATAGGTACACGATTACACTCAAAGAATGTCAACTATGCTAGGCAACTGCGTAATACAACTACGGATAGAATTATGGACAATTGAAATTCGTGTTGGTAAAATCTTAAGTATTTTTCCTTATCGGGTTTGTATGGACCATATCTATCATTTAAAAATCTAAGTAAAATACTAAGTGAATTGAATATATACAAATATCATACCATTAAAGTGATTACAGGTATTTATAAATTTTCTTAAACGTTAGGATTTATGTGAAATTTTCTGTGTTTTGTCAATAAATCAATCCGATATGAAATCGTTATGCGTCATGATTTGTTTATTAATGTATTATTTTATTATTTATTAATCATTTTTAAGATAAACTTCATAGTCATGGAAAAGTACAAAAAATTTAAGATGTTTTTATGTAATTCTTTCATCATAGCGAACCCACAGTTGTACATATCAAACGTACTTACTTGTTAAGGGAATTATACATACTGTTTAATAAAAAAAAAATTATCAATATTTGTCATCCTCTTTGCCACAGATACATAATAATGTCAAATCGTCAACATCAAATGCACAAATTATTCTATGTTTTTTTTTCTATATAGGGCAAGTAACAGTGGTCTCGAGATGCGACATGCGTGCTCTGTGTTCGGTTCGCGGGCCGCTGGGCGGGGACGTGCGCGCGCTCGGTGCCGGCGCGCGCCTCCTGTCCCTTCGCATGCCCGGCCAGCCTCAACCGCTCCACTTTGTCGTCGAAGCGAAAGCGAGAGTCAAAGAGCTCAAGTCTCTGGCCAACTCCCATGCCCAGCTACAAGGCATGACCGACATGGAGCTATTCGGATTAGCTATCATGCAAAGTAATTTATTCTTTATGAAATCTCAAAACTTGTTTTTTCTTTAAGTAACTTTGATGAGGAGTACAATAAAAAAATTTTTTTCAGATGGGGAGTATCTGTTTGTTGATCTGGAAAGCAAATTATCAAAATATGCACCAAAGAGTTGGAGATCATCTCATACACATGTAAGTATTGATATATATTGTTTTCCAATATTGGATATTATGTATGTTATTAAATAGTAAAAATTGTAATAACTTACTTTATGCTCATTACAGGGGCTAGATGCGAATGGAAGGCCGTTGCTGGAGTTGCATCTCGTCGTTCAGTTTCACGTTGAAAGTCCATTGCTTTTACACGATGAAGTCGGAAGACATCTTTATTTTCTGCAACTGCTCCACAACTTGCGGTCGAGAGATGGATTACCGGCCGAGATCCTTCTATTGCTTATTGGTCTTGCGCTCCAAGCTAAGTTCGGAGATGCGGACGCATTCGATGACCAGGAATATTTCAAACTTGAAGAGTACGCGCCATCGTCTCTCACCGGTAACTGGGTTACCGGGGCTATACGCGCTTGTCATCAAGAACACAGTGGCCTATCAAAATCAGATGCTGAAACGAGATTTATACGCGAAGTGTGCTTACTACCGGATACCATAAATTCACATAGATACCGTTTAAAGCAAACGAAAGCTGAATCGGAACCTGGATCAGTCTGGTTATTGGTAACTGCGAAAGGTATAAAAATATTACCTGACAGTGGACCGGTCTCAAACTTCATATGGAGCTCTATAGGAAAGTTAAGCTTTGATAGAAAAAAGTTTGAAATCAGAACTGAACAAGGCAAAATCACATTATATTCATCAAGCGAAGAGAAATGCAAATATTTGTTTGCTCTTTGTAAGGAAACTCACCAGTTTTCTATGAAAATTTCATCGAAACTAAATGAAATTTTAAGACGAGAAGAAGAGGAGCGTAAAATATGCTATGGTTATTCTAAATCATTGAATTTTCAATTCTGTCCAAATAAAAACGAACAAAGAATATCGTTGATATCGTCGACTAGCTCCAACACTACGTCGGGTATTGTTAGTGACAGGGTCCAATCGGAAGACGAGTTAGAAATAATGATAGATTCACCCCCAGCACCATCTACAGAAAGTTTGGCATTTGCACATTTATTGGACTGTTCAAATTCATATCTCATACGCCATATCGCAAATGAAAATCAACCTTTGAAAAAGACTTCGTCCCTGCAGTTACAAAAATCGAAGATTCGTGCCAAGAAAACTAAGGACGAAGGAGAAAGTTCATCTGATATATCCTTAGAGAGACAAAATGTTACGTGTCAAGAAGAATGCATTTCTTTGAACGATCAAAGCCCCAATGAAACTTTATCAGACAGCCCCGTATCCGGAAAAACTAAATGTCCCGGGTCGCAATGTTCTTCATCATGTAGCACGGTTATCATGAATCGGGCAGGCCTAAGTACCCTTAGTCGAGCATCAAATGGAAGCAGTCTGGAGTTGAGCTACAACCACACCGCACAAAATTCAATGATTAGTGAAAACAGCACAGTAGGTTTAGATGTAGAATATTCCCAAGATACAGCTTCTGCCTTATATGATGGATTAGGCCAACCGGTGACCGTAGCTGCATCTAGCGAAACTAGTGGAGTTTATACGATGGGTAGTTCCGAGCTCACGACAAGATCCAAAACATACACTATGTCAGAAGATAGCAGGACTGAATATAGTAGTTCCCATTATGACAGTTACAAAACACCTAAAGAAAACGATTTGGCCGATTTCGACAGTGTTTCCTCGATCCTAAAAAATAAATCAGAAAGATCAGCTATAACGTCTAGTGCGTTAAGATTACAAGGGGCTCTATCTAATGCTGACTGTATCGATGGAGTAACTGCCTTCTGTAACCAAGGCCACGGGGATAAAGATAATATATTTCGAGAGCGCGCTAATTCTAACGTGAGTGCCGTTTCTTTTCACGGCGACGGCAGTGACCCAACGGACAATCAACATAATTTACTTAGTGCCAGTGAGCTCAGCGATCTAATAGTGGGGCGTGGAGTGTACCCAAAAAATCAATCCGTCAGTGATACTTTCGATTCCGTATCAGATTATGTAAGATTACCCTTACCTTTTTCTGGTGATAGTTACCTTCAAGGGCATGAAGACACTGCTCCGTCGGATGAAAGCTACCTTAATAACTCATTTTTTGATAGACCTCCAACGCCTCCGACGAGAATTGATAGCCGAAAATCTCACAACTTGTCATTACCAAACATTTTGGAAATCGACGGAATTTTACCAATACCACCAGCATTTCCAGAAAAACCTCCACCTCCCTATGAATATAACCATAGAACACTTTCTTCATACAGTACAACAAGCACTAAACCGCCACCTGCTTATCCTGGAACAGCTTCACTTAGTAAAAAACAATTGGTAGAGAAAGAAGAAGTAGCCGCTAGGGTAGTGACCTCTAAACCAATGATAACAATTCTTAAAGCTGAGGCTGGTGAAGTGAACACCTCTAGTGAACGAACATTTGCAAGTCCTATGGTGTTAGAACATAGATTCCAAAAGTCAAAACGACATCAAGCATCCAGTCGGAGGGCAGAAAGATCTAAACTGGCACAAGGAATCAGTAACAGCTTGTCCCCGTCGCGTGATATACCTCTGCATAATGTAGACTCAAACGTGTTCGTAGCTATGATGAAATTACCACCCCCTCCGCCGCCTCCGAGGCACTCACGCCTCCCCCCTCCCCCACCAACGGCTCGTCTGCCACCACCACCACCACCGCAAAATCCCATATTCCACCAACAATTGTACAGCGACGTAGACTATGTTTACTACCCACTGCAAGACCCCGCTGTTTCGCAACAAAACTACCTCGATCATAAGCTAACAGAGTCACGAATGTCAAATATTCACAAAAGTAGTCTTCAGTATCGGAGTACACCTTACCTGTCGACATCTTTATCGGCCTCGTCTACCTATGGTTCGATACAAAATCTATCAGACTCTTATATACAAACACCAGGTGTGCGGACAAGCTGGTATTCTATGACGAGTAGAACTTCACTCAGTAACCACTCTGTTAACTTCGACAGACCGCCTTTACCTTCGCATATTCCAGACATTACTAGTTTTTCCAGAACTAAGTCTCATGAGAATATACTGAGTATTAAGGATCCGCCCCCGGTGAAATTGCGACGAATGCCACCCCCTCCACCACCGCCTTATGAATATAAGAAGAAACTACCAACACATCTAAGAGAAGGAATGATTCCGAATTATAATGCTAAACTTAATAGTGATACGTCTTTAACTAAAGTGAAGGATTCTAATTGTGATTTAGATATAAAAACACTTAGGGAAAAGAGCAAAAACTTGGACTTGCCTCTTATAGCAGCCTTGTGTAATGACCGTTCTTTGTTGAAGCAAACAAAAGCGTTTGGTGCCCCAAAACTGGTGAAACAAACAGGTAGTGACTGTGAAAGTGAACTTAAGTGTGCCAAGCCCGTTCAAAACACCACCGATAGTGTAGATCGTAAGAGTAAACAGGAAATTAATACTAGGAGGCCAGTACCCGGGACCCAGAAAAAAATCGTAATGCGTAATCCATCCGACAAACTACCAGCATTGGCCGGCACTGAAAGTCACACTCCTAGAGCTATGTCTAATACATACGTAATGCATCCAAGTGTAGTTATTAAAAATAAGAAAATTCAACCTAATACGTGACATCACTATTAACTTCATCTTATTTCTTGTGAATGCTTCCAGTGCTATGAGCTCTACATACATAAAAAGACTGAAATTAATGAGATAGAATGCGTTGAAACGAAATTTCGTACAATTTGTTTAAAGTTGTTTAAAATTACATGAATATTACGAAATTTCGGATCAATGACTACAATATCTTTGAATAATACAACTAGAACGAGTAAAATATATAGAAACAGTTTTTATTGATATAAAATTAGTTACAAAAACCTTTTAATATTTATTGAATACCGCAAAAGTATTTCACTATTGTTAAATAGTGCCCCATGAGTGCTATATCATATTAAAACATTCCAATATATTTTTACAAATTATAGCCATACAAATTAAAACTTAGAAATCTTTATTTTTTTTAAGATTTCGAAACAAAATATCTATAAATCGGAAAACAAAAAATTATGTCATTAAAAACCTACCGATTAATAATAATAGATCAAAATTCACCATTATTATTTTCTCGGGTTTTAATTATTGTTTTTCTTTTATATATTATTGCAGTAGTTTCTATCATTAATGCAATTGCATTTGCGCTGGAAGCTCTGTGATACATTTTTAGTTTTTAAAAAAATAATCTATTTATTAAAATCTGCACTAACTATTTAAATTCTCTATTAAATAGCGAATTTTTATTCTAATGATAAGAATTAATACTCAATGATTAATTTTATTCAGATGTAAAACAATCAACTGTGGAAATGTATGAAGTATCGGTATACTTTGAAATATCGGTATATGAAAAACGACAGTGTGCCTACTGTCATCAAAACAAAAAAATAATAGAAAGGTAATATTGAAGACTATTTATTGACTACAGTCATGTAAATATACCACAATAAATTTATTGATAAGTACATTATATTGTTACTTGTACAAATGTATAATAAAGAACCTTAAAAATAATGTCAGATCTATTTCATTTTTAGTAAAACATATTCATTTCAGATATTTGGTATCAAGAGGAACGATAATTTTTTATATTAAACATACCTTTAAATGTATTAGGTTACATTAAAAAAAGCTTAAATTATAATACTATGTCAGATCTGTATAATTTTTTTCTAACAATTTCAACTTGAATAAAATATACTCATTGAAATTAACACGTATAAATATAATCACAACAAATTAATATTAAGAAGTCTGCAGCAGCCAAAAAAAAATCATATAGTAGATAAAGTGGTACCTACATACTTTTAACACACACGATATTTTTAGCACTGGCAATCCCGGAAATTTCGTCAGAATCTGTAGGAATACTTAAACCCTGGGCCTCAATCAATTTTAAAGTATATCGAAAAAATAATTCGGTTCATGAAAAAAAAAATAAAGTTTTCCGTTATCTATGACATTCAAATGTTATTATTTCAACATATATGAATTTTTTGGATAAAATTGTAAAATTAATTGACTAAAAGCTGAAACTTTACCATGTTTTTATGTGAATGTTTCATCAGTGCTAACCTACAGAAACTTTTAGGCGACTTGTTGCGTCATATCACGATATTGTGCGTATTGATTATCGTATCGATGTAGGCTCTGATATGATGCGCGGGTATATAAGAATATATGCAATAAAATGTCAAAAAAGGTCAAAATCAAACTGGGCCAAAAGACAAATTTAACGCCATGACTAAAAACGGTAAAACAACCAAATCACTAATGCTAAAAGTATCGTACGTGCTAAAGCCCATTTCGGTCTCCTATTATTAATATCGTTAGTTTAAGATCTTTCCTGGTTTTAAGATTAATACAGCAGTTCGTCGTTTAATAACGGACTATTTTACTTTTCTAGTTTTAAAATAATTGCCGAATTCGGCGGAAACGTCACCTTATCAAAATACAAAACTTGCCCAATTAAGGAACTGTTTGTGCCAGCGACAACAGTACCACCATAAAACATTGTAGATAAATCAGTGGTTATGGAAACACTACCCAGATTACCCACGAAAACGCAAGTGTTTCTACGAGGGTACCAACGTTCAATAACAACCAAATTTTCCTCCGTTTTACGAATTTCCATATTTTTCAAAACGTTACCATCTTTGTAGATAGCTCTTAAATAAATTGTTGGAGTATTTAATCTAACCTCAATAAACTTTTTAATAATGTCTAAGTACTGAAATTTAGGTTCCGAAATGGTATTTGAATTCCATGGTAAAAATGCGGCACTGTCATTATTGTTATCACCAAAGATCATTCGCACCAAATTATGTATTTTTTTGAATTCATGAAAATCAGTTTCGACCTCACTTTTAGATAACCCTCCTAAACCTACTTCATCGCCATAGAATATACTGACAGTACCTGGCAATGTTAATTCAAGAGCGATCAACGCTAGTGTGTTATTTAAATGCCTTGAGGATATTCTTTCTCTGTCAACATTCCCAATGTTCCAGTGGATCCAAGGATAATGTGGTTTAGCCCATAAGTCACCAGACACAACATTGTCTATATGATTTTTCAATTCCTTTACGCCTTCATCTAAGTATAAATGAACATCAATAAGGTCTATTCTATTTAGGAAAACTGTGAGAGAGTCGCCTTTCGTCAGTTTATATGCTTTTTCAGAAGCAATCAATATTTTTCCACTTCCAATTATGTGTTTCCAAATTTGGAGTGTTTTAGCAAAATGAGGCTCTTCAACGTATTCTTCAAGGTTTTTCAAGTAAAAACCGTCTATGTTGTGTACACGTGACCAATAAGCAATTGCTGCGGACATCTGATCATTAAAGCTAATTGAAGTGTCGTTTGTGAATAGCATTGTATAGTTCGAATTGGGAGATGTTACTGGGGTGACCATGCTTAATACTGGAATATCTAGAACTATGTACATTTCTTTTTCATGTACAGCTGCAACTAATTCCTGAAAATCTTTGAGAAGTCCCAAACTTCTATCAATTTTAAGTAAGTTTGTGGTGTTACTATAATTTTCAGGATAATCTTGTGCTTCAAAAATATAATTAAGTCTAATTGCAATGCAACCAAGATCTTTAATATAATCCAGTTTTTTCGTAAGACCTCTTAAATCACCAACGCCGTCGTTATTAGAATCTTTAAAACTAGCTGGAAATACTTCGTAAAACACTTTTCCTTGGTGCCATGGAAGATCAGGATTACAAGATTTAGGTATAGTAATAACCATTGCAATAATCGCCCCCAAACATGCTACGAGACCAGAGAGAACTACCCAAAGTAATACCTTTCGTATAATAATCCAGTTCCAATTCACAAAATTCGGTAACTTTCTATTGTTTACATTTATATTTCCATTGATTTTGCAACCTTCAGGCTGAAAAAAAAACCAACCATTAACAATTTAGATAAGATATGGTAAAACTATCATATTTTTAGCCGGTTTCGTAAGGTAATTTTTGAAAACTATTAAAATTAAACTTGTTAAATTTTAAATATTCATTGTAATAGCTAATTATTTTAAGTATGGACAAGTGCGTGGAGAAAGAGAGTTGGGGGCTTTTTTGAGGCTAATTTGGCTATCCACATTTGACTGAATGCTCTAATGTTTTCATTCCACACTTCGGAACAACGCGTAAAGAGTAGAAGAAGAAAAAGTAAAGTTTGTTGTAATAAGTATCCAGAAGATTATTAGGTTAACAAATTTTCATGAACAAAATTAGCTACAGCTCAAAACGCACGTGTGCCAAAAGGAAGTCAATTTATTCCCTCGCTATTTCTTTCTATGGTTTTTGCTGCGGCGGAGACACTTTTTATGGATCTGGACGTAAAGTCATCCACTTATTTGTCAGGTCCCTGAGCTTTATGTTTACGGTCGCTACGGCCACAGCTCAGGTTCAAGGCGATACCTTTTAGCGACCAAACCTTGGTTTAGGTCATCCATCGACAGTAACTACAGAAAAAGAAATAAGAAGCTTCATTCCCTAAAGTACCGTTACAAGACCAGAATCGTGGCGTATCTACGGCATCGTAAGAATCGGATAAACAAATAGAAGCATCATTGGAAATCTTGTAACTGTCCAGATGAGGAATCAAAGTAACCATTTGGCGCTACAGAAAATTCGTAAAAGATGTTCCCGTACGTCACAGCCATTTAGCGTAATAAGCAGTAAACTGCTGACTTCACTATTTTTTCAGAGAAAATCTACTAAGGCACAGAATCTGCAGCCTTTTAGTGGTTTGAGTAAGAGGGTCTGTCGCAGTATCATAGGACCTTTTTTTGAAGATAGTCGTCGCCATCAACATTTGACATCCTATGGACTTTCAAGACTGCCAAGTTCTACTCTCTGACTTTCACAACTATCCCACCATATTAAATAATCTTTTATTACCTTACCGCCTCCTTTACCAGACAAAGCAGAATTGTAATACTTTTGCTTGGTGCAAATTTTCTGTAAGGCCTTGTTCAACATAGTACTTGAAGCAAGAAATGCTACTGTATAGTTCTAGTACCATATAATTTGGTATTATTATGCAATAGTTGCTTTGGTATTATAAAATATTGCACATAGAAAATAGCCAAGTTATGGTACAACCAACTATTATTCACAAATATTTTTTTTATTGACAAAAGTTAGCAAGTGAAATAAATAATAATGTTACCTTTGAAAACCCACAATATCCAGTGTTGGAAAACTATTGCCAGCTCTGGAGAAGATCGGTAACTGGGTAGTGAAGCACTATCCACTATTTAAGACTGAGAAGGAAGTTAATGACAACCACTACTAACTTAGTTTCTGTGTCATAGATCATCTTATTTATGAAGCAATTAGGTGGTTAGCCTATCAACATTTAACGGAAAACAAAACAACCGCTCAAAGTGCTTTAAACGGATTTAAATACATGATTTATGGATTGCAAGGCCATGGAAGCTGTTTTATTTCTTTGCTTTTAGTCCATATAAATTCCATCAATACAGAAAATCTACACAAAATCTTCTCTGTGCATATTCAAACTGGGTTGAAAGGTGCATCATAATATACTTTACTATATTTTAATCAAGTTCTAGCAATTTTCTATGATATGGTAGAAGATTATTAGAGATATATCTGATATGACTAAAGATACCCAAATTTTATAGAAAAGAACAGGTAAGAAAAACTATCAGGGGTGTGCCCCCCCACAAGACAAGATTCTTGTTTCTCTATTAATAGAACAAATGAAATTAATGAAATCTTAAAATTTCTTAAATGAAGGAAAGCAGTAATTTGAATTTTTATGATAAAAAATGATGAAATGATAAAATCTTAAACTTACTTGTCCAATAATCATATCTCCATTTTTGCTTAGAGTTTGGTAATCTAACATGCTAATGTTGTTAATAAGCTGAGCACTGACTGGATCTTGAACAACAGAATTTGAATCTCCCGACGAACTAGAATCTCCAGCTGATACATCTAAAAAGTCAACAATGACATAAGAGAAACATGTTTAATATAACAATTGCTTAGCTTACTAGGCTTGTCTTAAAAACATACATAATATAAATTTTAATAACTTATATGTTAAGAAAGAAAATACTTCTTTTAATTAATGCTTAAAAACATACATTTACCTGATTTTATTAAAAAAATCTATCTTTAATTCACATGAATAAATTTCACATGAACAAATATCCAGATCAAAAACAAATATTTTAGTTCATACTGACAATTGCCTCTGATAAGAAAATGTCCTACAATTGCAGTAAAGTGAATTTGTGAAACTTCATATAGCTTAGAATTTGTGTTGTTGAGCACAAATTCATCGAGTCAGCAATTGAATGTAAATGAGAATTGTCTAATCTCCCTGTTCATTTTTATGTACAGCAAAATAGTTGGTGAAACTCTCTCTATCTAAGGATAATATAACATCAACTCAATTTTTATGAAAAAAGTATCTTAACCTTATTCTACCTTGATACAAAGTTAAAAATGCCAATACTAGCATAATAGCTTTTTATCCTAATACTTATTAGCAAAAATCTTAACCTTTTATATGATCCCTTGGGAAATGTAATACATACATATAAATTAGTTGAAGTGTGTGTAATGTCAAAATAAGAACTTTTTATGAAATGTGTATGAAAATAAATAGGTACTAATTAATAAAACAACTAATTTTAAAATGGTAATTGTTCAGATTACAATTAGAAATGAATTTCTATCTGCAAAAAATTTAAATTGATAGAGAAACATAATGGTGACTGTCAATACAAAACATTTTTTTCTCAAAAATTTATCATTTGTGCAAAATTTCGCTTTACATGGGTCTTCATTTATTACGTTTCTCTATCAATTAAATTTTTTTGCATATAGAAATTCATTTCGATTGTAATCTGAAGAATTACCTTTAAAATTTTTTGCCTGTTGTTTGGTCATAACATCTGAAAACAATATCGTTCAGGTAAAACCGCAGGCAACTGCTAGTTAATAAGAAGTAGATTCACCTGAATTCTGTAAATTGGCCATTTTAGGATCATCTGTTAAGCTAAGAAGTTGACTTTCACTCATTTCCTCTGAGAGCGGATGCTTAAAGTCCAAGGGTGTAGGACTTGGAGTCATTGGCAATAATAAACACGTTGAAGATTTAACTTCTCTAAGATAATCCATGGTTTCCAAGTCGGCTCCTTCATTACTACATGTAGTCTCTGGCAAATCATCCATCTTCGGCAGTTATTTAAAAGTTGTTGCTTTAAAAATTTGTTTAATTCAATCTTAATCCAGTTTTAATAAATATCATTACGTTATAAATAAGTCCGAAATTAATACATTAGCATGCTTGCCAAAAAAATGTCTATTTCGGTCTTTTCGTGCTTTTTATTGTGTCAATTAGTTTATCAATCAACAGCTGTAAACTTTATGTCAATCCAATATTACTTAGTTAAAAAAAAAATATATCAAATTTTTTAATAAAATAGTTTCTGGAATTTATGTAAATTTTATAAAAGTTATTGGTACTTTTCATTACTTTACTTTTAATTATAATCATCTGAAATAATTTTCTTAATCTAAGTTTTTTTAATTTTCGGGACTAAATCTTCTTCATATAGATCTCTAATTATGTTGTTGTGGAATTTTTTTTTATGATTTTCGCTATATACCAGAAAGATTAAAACTTGTGAATACTATAAAAATATTATTAACGTTTACTAGACTATGACAAATGACAGAAGGCAAACAAACCAAGTGACAGTGACAAATGTCCAATCCAAAGGTCATAATCAAAATTTAAATTATTTCAGATGCATGAAATCCAACAATAACGAGCTTAAATAAATATTTATTAACATTAGTTTGTAAGTTCTACATTAGTTTATTTTGTTAATTTATTACAAATTAGGATATTAAGTTTAAAGTGTTTTTATATTAAATCGAAAATTTCATACAAAATTTACGATGATTTCACTTAGAAAGTCGACAAGATGTAACGTTCCAGCTTATTTAAACTATCCAAGAGGGTTCTCTAGTAAACAAAGAACCGTAAGAGATCCACAATATCAATACTTGCAAAGGAGTAAAGTACCTACTATGCACTTTCAAAAATCCTTGCCACGACTGCCTGTTCCTGAAATATCAAAGACAGGTGACCGGTATTTGAGAGCAATAAAGCCGCTTTTGACTGCTGATCAGTATATGCAAGCTGAACAAATAACAAACGACTTTGTAACCCAAGAAGGGAAAATATTGCAAGATAAACTAATTGGTAAAGATAAAGCTAATAAACATACAAGTTATATATCAGAATATTGGTTTGACCTGTATCTGCGTGATCGTCAACCACTTCCTATCAACTATAATCCATTAATAGTTTTCCAGTATGATACTAAACCAGAATACAACAATCAACTTGTGAGAGCAACTAATTTATTGATTAGTGCTGTTAGGTTTATGAATTCACTAAGAGAGCACATTTTGGACCCTGAGGTCTTTCATCTTCAGCCAAAGAAAAGCAATACTTCTTTATTTAGAAAGGTGACTGGATTCCTGCCAGAGTCCCTTTCATGGTTTGTATTTTTTATTTATTGTTTATGTAAGGTTCTTAAGACTGAAATTTTAAAGTTAAACCTTTAGCTGCATAACTTGTAGCTTTTATATTTATTTATTATAATGTTGATTTTTTTATTCTATAAATGGATACATACTGTCTTTGTGATTTAAATTATGACCATTATAGAATTAATATGTGTGACTTTGATTTGTGAATGGTTAAGATTTTGTCTTCCTCTTGCAGTGGTAGATGTGTAAATAAAAGTGAGCTAAGTCAATGTAACTGATTATATATCAGTAATATATAATCAGTTACATTGACTATAAACATAATACAGTTAATGTTGTAATTTTTTTATATATTTACAGGTATGGAGCATACTTATTTAAAGCATTTCCATTAGACATGAGCCAGTTTATTGGACTTTTTGGTGCTACCCGCATTCCATTGCTAAATAAAGATAAAATTTTGAGAGACCCAACAAGTAAACATGTTCTAGTGCAGAGGAATGGAAATTTTTATATTTTTGATGTTTTGGATAAAGATGGTAAGTTATTTTCATTTTATTTTTGTCAAATATTGCACTATATTATTTTTACATGTAATTAATAGTATTTATACATATAGTAATCCTTTATTTTCTTATAAATTTAATATAATCCATTC
>DWHK01000351.1:0-14665 GCA_018247855.1 Graphium androcles | reverse complement strand
CATGCATACTTTATTTTATGCTGGCTCTGTGAAGGGCGGTGGTACCTCCCCGGGCGAGCGTGGCCGTAGAAGTGCAATAAAAGCTGTATGAAGGATGTTATGCTCTACCACCTTTTTTTAATTAATGTCACTCACTAATTTTAATATGAATATAGTCTAAGTCCAAAAAATTATGCTTACCCTTTATTCCATTACAGAAGTTTTTTTTTAATTAAACATTTGAAATAAATGTAAAGTTAAAATTCGATAATAAAGAAATAGTTATTATATTTGTAGGATTTCTTTTATACTATCCTACAACTTAATAGCAAGAAACATTTTATATTTCAGTAACACATTAAAAATTGATCTGATTACAAGAAATTATTATTTTGTATTATGTATACTCTTTTATGTAAAATTCAATCTAGTAATAACATTGAAGGATTGATGCAATTTACTCATTCACTCACTCATCTCGCTCATTCGAATCGCATTGCCGAATCCATGTATATTCCATTAATTATTATAGTTTGTTATCTAAAGCGGGAGTAAAAAATAATAATATTTATTAATAATTTAAAAACTATTTCCAGAAAGTATTTCTTGGCAGAAATTGCTTAAAGAAATCACCCCTTTGTACCCTTTGTAGTTATAAATTGTACTGTTCTTTTTTATTCCGGTGTGCAATGAAGTATATTAATTAATTTCATTGTACATTTATTGATAATGATATTTTATTTTTTTATTTTCAGAAAGAGACATAGTACAAAAGAATCCCAACATCAGGTGGGACGATATAGCGGATCTTGCCGAGGCGAAGCGGTTGCTGGAGGAGGCGGTTGTGCTCCCAATGTGGATGCCGGATTTCTTTAAGGTACATAACAATAGTATAAATATGTGATGTAAAATAGAGGACGACAGCATAAGGGCTGTGGTAAATGTGAATAATGTTGAGTATTTAATAACATTGAAAGTGATAATAATTTGGAATTAATTTTTTTTTTGTATAAGAAGCTATAATAAAAATTATAAGTCAGTTTTGATAATACAAACTGCGCCTCTGTCAATAAGAGAAGTTTTTGGTCTGTGTGTAACAGACACTATTTTCTATGTGATTATGAACACTTTAAATGGTGTGAACCATTTAAAGTTGGGAAATTAAACAAATTAAAATGCAATAAAATCTATAAAATATTATTTATTCTAGAACCGTGGTAGCTCAGTGTTCCGATGGTCGCCTTCAATTCAGATTACTCGAGGCGAAACTGATTTCAAATCCCAGTGCCGGCACCAATGATATCGTTAATTTCTAAATTACCATTTTATGTGCTGATTTATCACGTGCTCAGCGGAGAAACATCGTGAGGAAACCTGTAAATCAAATATGTGAAGTTCGCCAATCCACACTGTGTGTGGACTATGTCCTATACCCTCTGTCTAGAGGAGGCTTTTGCCCATTAGTGGGACTCTTTCAAAATAGGCTGTTACTGATTTTTTTTTTCATTAAATGTCATTAACTAAACTCACTAGTACTGTTTGTTATATTGTAAACATTCCAATTTTATAAGAAGTGAGAAAAAGAATGTTCGATAGATATATATGGTATGGAGAAGCGTTAAGAAGAGACTGTTGCCTAGCAGTTGGACCTAAATAGTTAATAAAAAAAACACCATTTTCCCTATGGAATTCAATAAGACCCATCAGAAATAAATTGAATCTCATTTAAATTACTTTCAGTTTTCTTTTGTTTTGACTAATAATACTTTTTCGAAGCGGTTATGTTTTGTTTAAAGTAAATTAACTTAAACTAGATTTGATGACCAGTTGGCGCAGCTGCTAAGACGTTGGCTGCTACGGTTCAGGTCATGGGTTCGATTCACACATGGAGAAAATATTTGTACGACCTACAAATTGTTGTTTCGGATCCGAGTGTTTGTCTATGTTCTTAGAATAAGGGCAGCGTTATTTACAAAACATGAAAAAAAAATTGTATTTAGATGTCGTCACATTTCCCTTAATTATGAAAGAGGAACTGGTATACCTAATTTGTACTCCTAGAACAGTACCTAATTAGTAGTGGAAACTGTAACTTCACTTTGCTTATTTGAGTTGAGATGGTTTTGTCTATTATACAGAATAGCAGTTATATTATTAAGTAACATCTTTCTCACACATTCTTTATTCTAAAAAAAGCAGAAAAACGCCTTTTGATTTTTATTAATTTATAATTATTTTTTCCTTCTCTTTGAGGAAGATGGTACAGTGGTATTATACCTCACCCACTACTACCCAGCTTATGTTGGCCCAAATGTGTTTGAAGGTTCTTCACATAATTAGTATGTGGTAGAGAGAGAACTCCCATTAAAATTAATGTTTATATAAACGATTTGTCATAAATTACACAGGGTATCCGTCGACCGTGGAAGGGCGTGTTGATGGTGGGTCCTCCGGGCACGGGCAAGACGATGCTGGCCAAAGCGGTGGCCACTGAATGCGGAACCACCTTCTTCAACGTGTCATCGTCAACGCTGACCTCGAAGTATCGCGGCGAGTCGGAGAAACTAGTTAGGTTGCTATTTGAAATGGTAAGTAAGTATGATAATAGAGTAATTAGTAATATAGTTGAAAATGGGAGTTTATTTCCCCGACTCAATATTACTGCTGATTACAAACCAATGTTTGACAATTTTCACCTAATCTCTCAACTCGTTTACCTTCTGACAAAGGCAGAAGGTAAACAATTTGATGAGATGAGACAGACAGACAGACAGATGAATAGAGAGATCGAGTCAATTAGATTTTGTGCCAAAATTTCAGACTTGTGGGTGGAAACACTTAACTTCTAATACTTTTAAATTCAAATTGTTATGCCATTAAAATTGGAAATCACATTATTTCATTCACAAAAACTCACTATTTTCTATTATCAAAAGTTATTAGTGCTAGGTTAATGAGGTTGCCTAAAGTTATAGTGGTTGAGTTCTAAATAATATTTTCCTAATGATCTGTTTTTTTTAAGGCTGATGACATGGAACACCCCGGATGTTGTTGTGGCCCACAGGTGGCAATAGTCACTTAAGATCATAAAAATTAACATTAATAATCAGCAGTCCATTATGTGTTTTGCTTAACTGTTTTCTTTTAGGAAGGAAGCAAAAAACCATAGACTTACCTGCTGTTAAATGATATCCTACACAATGACACTTACTATTCCTATCAAGAAATGTTTAAGTGTATCAAAAAGTTAGATATGTTATACTAAAGCATAATGCTTTCAACAGGCACGGTTCTACGCCCCATCCACAATCTTCATCGACGAAATCGACTCGCTGTGCTCGCGGCGCGGCTCGGACAGCGAGCACGAGGCCTCGAGGAGGGTCAAGTCAGAGTTGCTGGTGCAGATGGATGGACTCGGATCTGCTACGGACGAGCCTGCTAAGGTATGGTTACACATACTTCTTTACTAAGCTTTAAAGTTGTGTTTATTCAGAGGTGTTGTGATTTGGTGTACCGGGCAACAACATGGCCTTTTTTCATAAAAAATTAGGCCATCAGGATAAGTCATACAGTGTTCAATTGTGTCAAGTGAACCATGGCACTGGAAAGATTTACTTGAAACATTTAAACTAGTTAAACACTATAAAGTGTGATGATGTAAAATTGCGCTGCCCTAATAAATTATTTACTTTATTTAAAATAAATTTTCAATGAATATGATTTCAAAATAGAATAATTTATGTCATGTATCTATTCTGCAAACATTATTAAAAATCTTAACAAAGAATTAATAGACAACAAATTTGCATAGTTGACTGACTCTCAAGTAACTGTTATAAATTTCAAATTTATTTGTTTTATTTATTAGCTGCAAATTTTTGAGATTTTTTGAGATGGATAGAATTTGCTTGATAATGCCCAAGCAATATGAAACTAATTATTTTTTATTTAGATTTAAACTATGCAGTCAATCTTCAAGTAATATGTGATTACAATGTTCAGACATAATTGCTTTGAAATATTATGCATTTTCATTCCTCAATGAGCTTTAGAACAGATATGTTTTACCTTTATATAGAAAGTTCCGAGTTCATTGTATTTTTGAAACATTAAATCTAAACAATTATATGCATATTCTAAAACTGGTTTCGCCTATGACATGCTTTCTATTCTTGTTTTGAACATAAACATTAAGTTATTTTATGTAAATATGCTTAAATTTACATGAATAACAAATTCTCAAAGCAGTTTTGTACATACACCTTGATTGCTTTCACAAAGATATTGTGGACCTGTAAATTTTTAAGTGTTTTAAATATGTCCTTGATAATTATTATCAACTTATACACCATTCAATATACTTTTATTTTCGGTCTTAGTTTAAAAAAAAATCATGTCTCAGTTTAAAAGCAAACCGCTAAGCGAAGATAAGAGCTGTGTGTGAGATGTCTCTACCTATGAGCTATAGAACTTATTGGTTTAAGTATTTTGAAAGATTTCATTTTATCATCTTCATAAAATTTTGGAGGTCATGAATTTATAATTGCATATTTCAAGTAAGCATAAATGTATTTTGACAGGTTGTAATGGTGTTGGCAGCGACAAATTTTCCCTGGGACATAGATGAGGCGCTAAGAAGACGTCTAGAAAAGCGAATCTACATCCCCTTGCCCACGCAGGAGGGTAGAGAGGCACTTCTACAGATCAACTTGAGAGAGGTGAAGGTCGACCCCGAAGTGGATTTACGAGCGATCGCCAAAAAGCTCGAGGGCTACTCGGGTGCTGACATCACCAATGTGTGCCGGTAATATTTTCGAATCACATCAAATATATAAGAATCCTATCCAATTTCATAATTTCTTTTTCTCTCTTGCCTCTTATCGACACAGTATATGAATATTGTTGACTATGTTGGGCTTATGAATGACTATACCACATTTACAGACAACAAAAATATATACATTTTTGGTAATATGTTAATACAAATATGGTTTGTACACTGGTACTGGTGAGTCTTCATAATAAAGATTTTAACACTTGAATAGACTCAAAAACCAATTGTGACAAATTGTGCGTCTTAATTTTCTTTCTTTCCTTGTAACTTTTTTCTCAGAAACATAATAAAGCTTTAATACCTTGTTGCAGTGATGCGTCAATGATGTCAATGCGTAGAAAAATTGCGGGTTTGAAGCCAGAACAGATCAAACAGCTTGCCAAGGAAGAGCTGGATTTGCCCGTGACCAGACAGGACTTCATGGAAGCCCTAGCCAAGTGTAATAAATCCGTTTCAAAGGGTGACATACAGAAATATCTAACATGGATGGACGAGTTTGGCTCCTCCTGATTGATGTAGTTTGCTTATAAAATGAAACAGTGTTCATAAAGCTTGAAAGACAAAAAAGAGTAATGCAATATCAGTGTGAGACATGCTTTAAGTTATGTAAAATAATAAAAACGATTGGATTTTAAAATTGCCTTATTGTAGATAAGTAATGGAGGGTCGTGAAATATTTCAGTATTAATGGTATGGTAGAAGTATAACTGAATTATTTTCTTGCTTACAAACAGAAAGTAAAATGTTGGCATTGCGAAGTTATTTAATGAAACATTCCCCTGTTGGAAGTAATACAATGTAAATAGCCATTTGCATATTTCTCATTTATACTGAGCTTATTTCAGCAGTCATTTGTTTAGTCAAATAATGCAATTTTTTTTTGTAATTTGTACAGTTCTAAGACCATTTAAATTTTGTATAATACATACTAAATAACTTAGCTTAATGTATTCCACAGATCTGTAATCGCACTTATTTTCATGCCTTTTGTCAATACACAGTGATCTTTGTACTTAATCTAGACTAATTTGAGATTTATAATTGTTTAGTTATAATTTTATGCCATAACTAATTTATGTGTACTTTTTATAGAAATTTTATATAGATTTTTTTCAATTATGTTTATGTTAATTTTATATAGACGAGATATATATTTGGCATTATAATCATTCGCTCAATTTTATTAATAATTTGTTAGCCTAGATGTAATAGCAAATTTTAAAATCAGTTCCATAAATTTTCCCAAACAATGAATGCCAGATTTTCCCTTATTAATTTACTAAAATTAATAATTAATGTGACATAGATTTCTCCATAATGCTTAGTAACAGTATCAATGATAGTTAATGTTAGTTTCAACCTAATTTGTTAAAATAACAATAAAGGTATTTTCTTGACAAATTTACAAACAGCCAATACTTTAGAAAATTATTGGTTGTAAATAAGCATAATTGTGTATTGATATTGTTACAAAGTAATAACACACTTCCTTATGTATAAATATTTGTATTTCGAGTCTTTCCAGATGTTCAGTAATTAAAAATAAATTAATGACTTGATATTGGTACAAAAAAATAATATTTTTGCAACAATGTTAACCACCTTTGTGTAATGAAACAAAAATAAAACAATTTTTAAAAAACCGTGTTAAATTTTGAATTCAATGAATTTTGGTAAGTAAATGTTTAAATGGGGTTATGGATGGATATAAAAAATATTTTAGCATTGGATTTGGTTTATGCTTGGTATTTGTCTAATTTACCGCTCGCTGGAATACGCGGTAACTAGCATTTTCTTTCATACATAGCAAAAAAGAAGAAAGACTTTAAACAAGTGTTATTTTCACAGAAAATTAAAAAAAAATCGACTTCAACCGCCTCAAAAGTGGAGTTTCGTAATGTATTTTCAACTTCAACTTCAACTATTTGATCATTAACTTTAAAAGTACTTGTCCGATCTTACTCGAATTTATATGGGATCACACGAAAAGCCCCAGCTTTCAAATTAAAAAAGAATCAGTTCACCCTTACTGGGTGAACTGATTATTAAGTTTTTTAAGTAACAAACATAAAAAAATACAGTCAAATTGAGATCCTACACCTTTTTTGAAGTCGGTTGAAAAAGGAGAATTTTACTAAATAATGCATCATCATGCATGCATTTATTGTTAAGAAAGAGACTAGCTATTGTCTGGAGCTTCCCTCGCATACATTTATATCAGATTTTCTTTCAAGATCCCTTCGTGACCTCACTTCGTTCTCTGTATACCAGGCACCATGTTTCAATTAACATTTTTCTAAGTCAAGTTTGTAATACGCCAGATAACAACTTATAAGTTATTGTAACAAATTGCAATCTTGCCGTTTGTGTATTTTAAACTCAAATAATTTTAGTCTATAAGGAACCGCAATTAATAAGATTCATGTAAAAAAAAAATGGCGGACCCCATAAATTTTTGAGAAAAAATAATTATAAAGTGTAAAATTTGTATGGAGAGCCAACATTATCGACAACACGATCACGTTATTTTTACATGCAAATGTTTTTATTTAATGAGATTTGTAATTAATAAATCACATCTAAAGAGAAATTTGAATGGAATAATTGAGATTTTCTGAGAAAAATAATATGAATATTGTTGGTTTGCGGTCACCAAATATGTCATGGATATACTGTCAGGGCACCTTGACTCCACATGTTCTGTGTCTGCCCTACCCCTAGAGTGCAATATAAAAGCGCGGAGTCAGAAGTTGTCTGTTGTTTATAAATTTTATTTCTTCTCCCTATCGAAAACTAAGGTTCCCGCCAAATTTTTCGCTTCATATATACTAGTTTCTTCTTCTGACAATGGTTTTCTATCGATTAAAATTTTCACACTTAGAATTAAGCTCTCGGCAAGGTTGGAAAAAATACCAAAGTTATTTTTCGGCCCCATGGAAAAGTGTTATTGTTTTATGCGTCTTGATGCCCTCTATTGTACGTCTAACAACACATATGCAAATTTTTTCCAAATAGAGGGAAAGTTAACAAACACCGACTTAAAAAATGGAGCAAAAACGTTTGATACGGATAGGCAATGGTATAAGGTTTTTTTTTTTAGAGAAAGGTTTTATTAGGTATATAGTTAAGTGATACCGTCGCCCAGGCACACAACATCCGAAAAGTTACGTGTGTGTTGCCAGCCTTGGAAATTGAATAAAATATGTTATATAAATATATTAAATGGGTACGATGGATCAGGATTATATTAAGGATTTGATGGAAAAAGAAGAGGGTAGGAATGGCCATCCGGCAACCCCAAGAGCCATGCATACTTTAGTTAATGCTGGTTCTGTAAAGGGTGGTGATATCTCTCCGGATTGGCACGGTCGTAGAAGTGCAGCAAAAGCTGTATGAAGGATATTATGCTCTACCTTCCTACGAGGTATTCTTGTATGTCATTCTATGCTAATATTTTGTGCAATTTAACGTTATAAGCGAGTCGTTAGTTTAGGTCTTTTCCTTTAAGCTTGCTAACGTTAACTAAGTTTACATTTCTAAACTTAATTTAAATGCCTATATTTTTTGCCTTACTGAAATCAGCCCATATGCTATGCCATCCAATTCGTGCTCTTAGGCACCGGGACAGAAGCAAAGTTGTTTACAAAGAGCTAGAAATTTAACTCTTATTCTTGACCGACCGTCTACGAAGGTTGTGGGAAGTGGCTATTCTATGTAAGCTGCATAAAGCTTAAAAACTGGCACTATTCTTTTGTAAACAAAAGTTGATTAGCGAAAAGATGGTCAACGACGTTTAGCAATATTATTACAATTAAAATTATTACAATGTAAATATGGATAAGAGATCAATTTTGAATTGCCCCGCCCCTTAGGAATTTCAAATCAAGAAAAAACGGCTGTTAAAAATATCATATCAGCTTCGAGTAACAGTTAGTTGTTACGTTTTTATCCTACGTTCGCACTAACTAAACATTCACATAAACACAAGTTAACCTTTATCTATTATGTCAATAAATCAAATTGATTTGGCGTTGCTGTGTATCATGAATTATTTATTTTTCATATATTTGCAAAATATCAACCATTTTTTTAGAAAATACTTCATGAAAATGTATAAATACAAAAATTCTTACTTGTTTTTAAGTGAATGTGTCGGCAGTGCGAACGTACCCTTAGAACTATAGATACAAGAATATTCTCTCAAAGATTACTCTGAGACTACTTCTTTAGTATTTGGAACATTGTACGTGTATAAAGTGGCTTCTTTGCAGTTACAGTAGGAAGCAAATTGCAGAAGTTGCGCTTAGAAATGCGGCGCTTATATATAATAAATAAAAGTTATTGTAGCTAGCTGTTGTATCCCGCGTTTTCTCCTGAGTAAAAGATAAAATTCTGTTTCTAAAGGTGAATCTGTTGTAAATATTTTTAAGTTTGTTTATAAAAACATAGCGTAGTTTCAAAGTATGCCTTCTACATCCCATATTTTTTAATTGCATTGTTCTACTAAATTTACATATTTTATTAGGAGTTTCTTTAATACAATGATCAAATTATTTTTCTAATGAACATGTTAAAGGAAGTCGTATTAATATTAGAAACCCATAGTATAAATAAAAGTTATAGTGTAAAGTATGCATACCCCTAAAATAATCCTGGCGGCATCCATGCTTGGCGGGCTTTGGTTTGGCAAGAATAAAAAAAATTGCGACCAGTCTTTTATTGCAAATTATTCACTTTCAACCCCCAAAGTTACCACCCTCTTGAAATTATCCATGTGGATATTATCCATATGATGTTATCCGAAGAAAAGCAAATATATGCACTTATAGGGCACGCTCGTCCGAGGAAGTACCACCGTCCTTTACATAAGCCGGCATAAAAGATTGATAGATAGATACAGATAGAACTAAAGGGAAAACACTTTTCCGGGGTCTAGATCACGTCAGTACCGTAAGTAATGACATGACATATAAGACGATGGTGCGTACCTCCCCGGTCAAGTTGCTTGATAAATGCAAAAAGGCTATAGATGTAATGTTGAGTTCAGCTCCGTGAACTGCAAAATGTGATCAATATTGTAACAGCAGAATAAGGTTGATTCGACTTGTACTTAGATCGCAATTGTCTTAAGTGCATTAAAACTTCTCCAAGTATGTCTCAGGTGCACTCCTTCTTTTCTACTTCTTCTCCAGGTTCATTTTCCCTTATGGACAAAGCTACATAAGTCGCCGAGCTAACAGCGTACTCGTACCAAATAATAAATGTGTTATGATGTATGTCCGCTATAGATTCCCTAACGTCTTACCGGAAATTCTGAATTTACGGGGGTAGTACAATAATAGTCACCTAATATAAATAATAAATATATCAACCATTTAAGTGTAAATGCGTGAAAAATGTTCAAACTTGAAAGATATTTTAAAGAGTGACTTGCCGATGTTTATTAAACAGAAAGTAATAAACACCTTTATTGTGCCATCACTACCTTACGCAATTCAAACTTGAAAATCCACTTAGGTGATAAATTTTAAAAATAGATCGTGTCAAAACTATATGAAGGAGAACATATTAAACCTTTAAAGGATTCGATAGACATCTAAAATATTTTTACAAAAAAAAATAATATTACGGGAGCCTTTTTCAAGTCCAAAAATGTAAAATGACACTGGGCTGACCATAGCTAGGTAGGTCGACAGTCAATAGATGACCCTTAAGACTAAATGTTTCCATCGAGCCGCCGGACTCTACCGATAAAAATAGAAGGGTAGACCAACTGCTCAAAGAGCAGAAATCACAAGTGACTCTTAATCAGAGGATGTCTCCATAGGAGGCCTTAATCTAGGCAAAATCTCTTGTAATTTACTTAGTAACAATAATTATCCTTACCTTTGAAGTTTTCGGATAGTTACAACGAAAAAACGCAAAAAGGGTTTTTGAAAAAATAAATAATAAATATTTATAGATTGATCGATATAAATAGCATTCTTCTAGATCCGCGTGTTCGATTTTTTGGAAATATAATGTTCTCGGTATAGAAAGAAGCCGATGTGTTAATGTATAAGCTACATTATCCGTCAACCCAATGTTTTAATAAAATCTGTTTAGTAATCTTTGTGTGAAAATATAAAAAAAAATAACATCGTGAGTCCTAAATTATAACAATAATAATGTTATATCAATAATTTGTATCATATTTTAATTAATTATGAATATAAATAAAACTGAACGATTTAAATACGAATTCTCATACATTGTTATTGAAACTACACAGGTCATAAATTGACAAAAAAAATTATGACCTGTGTGTAGTTTTAATAAAAATGTATTTCTTTTAGTAATTGACAGTTCTAAATAAAAAAAAACAACGTGCATATTCTGTAATTCCAAAATATAGATTATAATTAACAATTTTTAATCTTTGCAAAGTCATGTTAACATGTTGGTACAGGCAACGCTTTAGCCAGTTTTAATATAAATGAAATTCATTTATTTGCATATAATAAATATCATGCGATATTTTTTAGTATAAATATATTTCATCATTTAACAATACATAATTTATTAATATTATAACCTTTATTTACTAAATCGTTCGCAATGTTACAATTATTTTTAAAGTGAACATAGCCACAAAAGTCTTGGCGCCAGCGGAACTTGTCATAGACAACTGCTTAAGTTGGCACCCCTGCAGTAACTACGTGGTCGCAATATTACGGAAATGTAAACATGCACAGATAATTCTTGGTTAATTTTTCCATATTTGGTGCTTAGAGCTTAACATTTTAGGCTTATCACTTAACTATTTCGAAAAACATGCATCAGAGTTAATATCTGATTAAACACGTTCTTACTGCAACATTTTTATTTTTCTGTCACTGATGTGAAGATAGGCAAAAGCGTCACCCAGTGCTGTAGAATTTCAAGTCCGTTTAATGGCGGACGCTAATAATTTTGGAAGTTTCGTGATTCTATTGTTCTGTTTTTAAGTATTTCATATATCTATAGATTAGGGTATGAGTTTTAGTATAAGTGATCGCACCGATAGTGTTGTAATTGTGAAAGTGATATGAAATGTTCAGTGTGAACATGACAAAAGCGCCCGCTAGATATGTAACCTTTTCCATAACCTCGTTTACGCCAATGGAGTAGATATGTGATCGATGTGTGTGCGTCGGTGAACGATTTTTCGTCAGTTTCGCGTTACAATTGGTGCAAAGTTAATCGGCTTATTAGTGATGGAAGTGTCCGCGTCGCGGTTTTGCAATCCGACGCCCGTTTTCGATGTAACGTAAGTGAGCCGGTCGATCGCTAGAGCGAGTGTAAGCAGGGACGGCCGCTACCAGCCGAACATGGCTGCGACGCAGGCAGAGTCTCAGCGTAGCGAAGTGAACGTAGATCAGAGTCCATCAGAGCAGCTCAGTGAATCTAGGAGCGCTCTGTTACAAAACGGCACCGACAAGAGCGTAGGGCGCGTTCCGCCCGATGGCGTTGTGAACACAAAGAGTAAATCGCCGATGTCGGTCGATCCGGGGCAGCCACGCGACGGTGGCGAGGCACCGGGCCACGATCGGGGCAGTGAACGGCCGGTAACGGACCAGTACGGCCAGTATCGTTATCCAGAAGGGGCAGATCCGTATTATGCCGCGCGGCCCGGGTTCCCTGGCAAGCCGCGGCCACCGCCGCAACAGAGATTCTTCCCGGGCCAGCCCGCGGCCCAGGCGCCAGGCCCCACGCCAACACTCAACTCGCTGTTGCAGTCGAGCGGTGCGCCGCCACACCGCTATCCGAATAGCTATGATCAGCCTCCAGCGGGATATGGACCCGCGCCTAGTTGGCCTCCGCCGAGACCAATGCCTCCATATAATCCTCAAGGAGGACCTTACAGAAATTCTACGGTAAGTGTCCTTTTATCGTTCTTTTACGTGTGAGTTGTGTTGTGAGAGGCTATTTCCTTAATGTAATATTAACAGCAAAGAATAAATTAAAGCATTGCAATACACTACCGAATTTCTAAAAACAAACATTTGGTTGTTAAGTTGTATATTTTTATCTTTTATAGAAATGTGAAAAAAAAATGGTTCTGTTTTATTATATCCATATTTTTATTTCATCCATAGCTATAATTGTTATTAGTAAATATTATTGTCTTCTTAATTTTTTTTCTGAAGCATTCAATTCAGTTTTAACATATCATAGATAGTTCAAAAATGAGTATCTGAATTAACATAATTCAATAGAGAATAAATCAAACATACTTTATGTATTAATTTGATTGAAAATGCTTAATGTTTTTTTAGAAAATTTTCTATATTTTTTTTAATAATATGAATTAATTACTATATTCTTATAGTTTGTTAGAAATGTTGTTTAAATTATTGCCATTTTAGTTTTATCACATTTAAACTTTTTTTAAATTTTTCATTGAACCTTTATTAGCTTATTGTGGAGCCAAAACACAAACTTGATAAATTTTCCATGTTTTTTTATCAAAATGCATTTTGGTGTTGGTTAGGCAGATTGAAGTTAACCTCAAAGTGTCTACAGATGTGTCTATCTATAGATTTCTGAAAGTTAACATCATACTCTCCATGCATATGATTGTGTTGAATCATGAATGGCGAGATTTTAAATAGCTGCTTGTTTTATTTTTATTATAATTAATATAATTAAGTTCATGGCTTGCTGAACCTCGACCAATTTCATCTTATATTATTTACTGTATATTATAGTGATAAATGAATTTATAAATCATAAATATTCTACTATCGTTGCTTCACATAATATGTGATAGAAGTCAGTTCCTTCCTTAAATTTTAATAGAACTTTGGTGACACTCAATGTGAGTACCAATGGGTCTATCTACTCTGATTGATAAGAAAAACAACCTTCCATAGCAAAATCAGTAATGATTCTCTCTAATTTGGTAGTTATATTACTTGATTCTTTGCACTGTCATACATTACAAGACAAACTAAATCAAGGCCATAGCAAAGTTTCAATAAAATAATAGGTATAGCTGGAATGCTATAAATCGGAATGAATATAAAGATTCAAATCTAATTAAAATATGTAATATTGTCCCAATTCTGAGTTTTCTAGGTGTAGTAGGTGATGATAGTTTTATTTTAAATGATTTTTAACTTAAATTATCAACTGTAATAATGTAACAAGGAAAACTTATCTTTTTATATGTTAGCTCGGACAAAAAATAAAAAACATGAAATGCTGTAACATACATATGGCATGGTAGTAGACACCATCTGTCAACAGTATGTATTTATTGGCTAAAGATCACAGCAATTATATATCAAAAGATAATTAATTAAATACATAATCATTTATTATTACATGCTCTACATGCTTACTTTTTGGCATGATGTTTAAAAACTTTAATTTATCATTTGTAGTCACAAAATTCTTTTACAAATCTTCTTTTGATCTCAGCTATAATAATCTATGCTAATATTATAAAGGTGAAGAGTTTGTTTGGTTGAACATGCATATCTTTGGAACTACTGGTTTAAAACGAAAATTTTGTTTAGTGTTGGAAAACCCATTCATTAAGGAAGGCTCTAGGCTATATAACATCTTACTACATCCAATAGGATGAAAAGAGTAAAAAAAATAGGGAATTAATTCATTTTGTGATGTCTCTCTTATGTGACACAGACAAAGTTGTCCCGATCAGCTAGTTAAATATAGAGGGAAAGCAAATAAATATTGGTCACTCACACAATAAACCAGCCATAAAAATGGAGCAAAAACATTTGATACAGATAGGTAAGGTTATAACTTATTGTGAGAATAAGTTGGTTTCGGCAGATATTATGTAGTTTATGTGCAATTTGAGTG
>DWHK01000350.1:0-14665 GCA_018247855.1 Graphium androcles | reverse complement strand
ATTATAAGCTAACCCCAAGTAATTTGGGAATAAGGCTAGGAGGAAGAAGGAAAGATGAATAAAATATTCAGGCTGAATTTTTGAAATGTAATAAGTAGTTTTTAGATATAGATCAAATTATGCAAATTTATACACTTTATCTATACAAAAATATCTTAACGCTAGTAGCTCAAAGTCAAGGTATGAAGTACCTCAGGGAATAGGTAGGTTCACAGGTAGACGAAAGAAACTCGTGATAAGTATAATCCTGCGGTTAAAATAGGTGGCACTGGAGTATCGGAACTGCCCTGGTTTCCAACCGAGGTAAATATTTGCTGAATGACACAAATAAGCAAAACTTCATGCATGTGGTTGGATGTTTCGCAATGGCCCTGCAAAGCAGATGCTGCGATTTTTCCTTTACATATAGATCTTTGTATTTTATAAGAAAAATAAATATTACCACGACAGTTTTCACCTTTTCCTTTCACTTGGGATCTTCAACGGTATTGTTTTCTAAATTGATTTATCGTTTCGAAAAAGAAAAAATTATAAAATTTTGTTACTGATTAAATCACGACCTTCTTTGTTGAAGGGTGAAACCTTCGCAGGATCCTTGATCATGCCGAATAAAGCAGGGCATGGGAATTGTTTATTATTCTTTGGCGTCCATGAGATTATGACGTTCATTAATTCTTTTGTTCGTTTATTTCCAGTTTTATGTAATTCCATTGTTTATAAACGACAAGTCGATAGCATAGCAGTTTCTCAGTTAGTATTTCTACTCGCTGCCGCCATATTTGATTGTACATATATTGAACAAAGCGTATGACACATACTGATTACAAACATTTTCTATACCGAGAGTATAAAGGTATTTTTGGTACGTGGATTTTGGACGGATGGCACTTATCATGTGAAGAATTCGAATCCCCGAAAGGATGATGATATATTAAGACGGTGTTTTATTTGTTATTTACGTCTATTTCTTTGGCACGCTTTGTAGCCTAAACAACTTAATGGATTTTAACATAGGATATGTCATTACATTCGTATTAGTTGTGACATGCATAACATGAAATGACATATATTTTTAACGTTTTAAAATAGTTACGTATTATGTTTTCAATAACGGGAATGCAAATATCCATAACGTTTCCTAAGTGCTACAGTAAATTCCCAACGATTGATTTAAATTATTTATTAAACTTGTGACCGTACATCACATCTATATTTATATAATGAAGCTGAAGAACTTTTGCGTTTGAACGCGCTAGTCTGTGGACTTCCTCGGCATTCGGCATTCAAAAAAATGTATATGATAAACAGATTCATGAGGACTAGTTGAAGCTATCTCATGCTACGAACCTGACTCTCAAGCCTCGCACCTAGGGACAGCTACTTGATATAAAAGGTCGATGGAGCAGTTGATTTCAGACTTAGCTATTTGGTAAATTCATCTTTTCGTTCTTATCACGAAGACGATTCCATTCGTAAGAATTAGAAGTGAATAAGTTCCGATGCGGGGAATGTACACAACAAAAGGATGCTGAGGACGGAACTCCCGATCGGGGGTCCGCCATTTGAAGGTAGGGGATTCGCTTTGCGTAGTGGCAGCTTGATGACTAAAAAAATTGAACTTTGGAAAACTTGCTTTAGATCAAATATCTTTGAATGTTTTCCTTTTTTGCATGAGTTTGTCACGAAGAACGCATTATCGGTGGATTTCCAAATTAGGGCTGAAATTGTTCTTCAGCTATAGGTTAAAATTGTCCAAAATAACATTTGAATTGAATTGAATTTGAATTTTCGACAAGAAACAAGCCCACCCATCACATTATTATTGAAAAAAGATATTTCTTTTGGCACTGTATTTGTTACCTTTTATTGAAATAAAAACCTTATTTTCTTCAACAGTCAATTTCATTATTTTCTTTTGAGGGGGTGGGGGTGGATTTAATAAGTTGATTAAGGGGTTCGCTGTCATCTGGAAACTTTAACAAGGGTTCATGGAGCCAAAAGTTTGAGAAACCTTGCTTTAGAGAATAGATGCCATATAATATAGTGACTGCAGCCTGCGCTAAGATTAAACAGATCAGAGCTAGAGTCGCCATAGACCACTGCCTACGCTTTGTTACCGAGGTCAGATGATATTGATAATGTAAAGGGAAATCTAATGAGCTGCATTCATGAGACATCCAAACGCCTTGGCTTGACTTGTTTTATTAGAAACTAGCTGACCCGCGCAACTTCGTCTGCGTCACATAAGAATGATATCACAAAATTAAGACATTTGCTCCTACATTTTTTATTGATGCTCCGCTCCTATTGGTTGTAGCGTGATGTATATGTTATAGCGTAGAGCCTTCCTCGATGAATAGGTAGTTCCAAAGATCAGTGCGTTCAACCAAATAAACTAACTCTTAAACTTTATAATACTAGTACAGATTAGGCGGTTTGGAAGTCTTGGTGCCCAGAAGCGGTATGTGAACCCGCATCTATTTTGCACGCCCTCGAGCGATAATGGAATGGTAGGCTTCCATTTGAGTCTTCTGAACATCTCGTGAATAGGGCTCGTAAGATGATTATACTAGTAATTAACCAACAACGGCTTTCGTCACGAATGCTTTGATTTGACGTCCAGTTTTATGTCTTATAGCTCCATGAAGCAACTAATTTTAAATAGAATCGTATAAGAACGGAATTCTTGGCTTAGACGCAATGAACGTTTATGATTTAGCCTCTATTTTCCTTCGCTCCTTTGTTTTTTTATCCGTGGCCGGTCGGGAGACGGTGCGTGCGGCGGTGCATCGGACGCGGTGAGAGCGGGGTCGACGAACTAACCACCGCCATGTGCATTCGGCTCGGAGCCGTTTTCAATTCATATACGACACGATAGTAACTAGTGACGGACGCACTAGCGACGGACGCAGCGACTATTGATGTAAACAAATCGGCGCTGGCTATTGCGACACCGTAATTGCGGAAGTACCGTGTGACAAACGCCACCCATTAATGTGGCAGCCGGAAAGGCCGATGCTTGATTGTTTTTCTCGGCTAACGGTAAACAAGACGTCGACGGATGACCAAACGGTTCTTTTTCATATAAGAACAAATGATTAACATTCCTAAACACCCGATGAGAATACCTTTAGAATGGACAAAGTACAGTATTCAATTTCGTCATAGATTATGTATGCAAAGTCAATTTTCTTGACTTTGATCAAAGATCATGAAAAGTGTAGTTTCGATTCATATTTTTTCCTTCATTATACCTCAATTTCATAATGTAACAACCCAAGCAATGATAGACAAAGAGAAAATGATTTATTTATTCCATTAAATCTATATGATATTTATTTTGTTAGCGTGCCTTTCTTGCTTATCTGTCTTTGCCGTTACTGTGATAGCGGAGTTGTTTAGTGGTCTGTCTCCAAATGGAATGATTCGAGTCCGTTGCTCGCCACGTACTATTTTTTAATCTAAACTACGATTTATTTTATTGGTTTCTCCACTAAGACCGTCAGGGTTTCACCTTCTAATTAATTAGTGGCTACATTGTTTTACAGGTTTCTCTGCGAAGGATTATTTGCAAAGGTGAACACAAATGAGTTTTTTATATATAACTTGAGAAACAAATTTATATTCCTTAACATACGCATATGAGAATGACTGTACAGTAAAGAAATAGGAAATCGGATAATTATGGACCGTTTTATACCATATACATACATATATATAGTACAAAAATAGAATCGTTAATTTACTTTTTCAATAAGTAATTAAAAATATCAAGAGAAATTATCATAAACTACAAACGAATCGGAAATCTCACTTCATAATTTTGAAAGTTTTACTTTATTTTTTGTTGAAAACAATGCAGTTAAGAATTTTTAACGCACCGCCTTTTTAGATTTCGTTGTTTACAAAAATGTGAATAAAGAGATGCAAACTTTTTCATTAAGTGAAAAAATAACTTGGCAGAGATTGAAACGACATTGAAGACTTGTACTATATTAAACTCTGAACATCAAGGAGGTGGTGGAAAGTAGCCAATGATGACGATATGCTTCTGAAGCTATTTAAGTATCTCATATACAAACTGTTTTATAAAACGCACATATGTACAAAGAAAACGAAAGCAGTCTGACAGCTTATCAAGAGTTTTACGAAGAATTATGACTTAAACTCTTAATCTTTTTTGTTTAGAATTCCTTTGTGGTACATTAAGTTTTACCTGGAGCTCCTTATTCTTGTTATCTTTGAGCGAAGCTGCTCTGATAACACCAGCTTTCCATCCCCATTCGGAAACTTTATTCACGTTAATTTTTGCAACACCACTCACTGAGAGAAATCGTTTGCCAACTAAATCTTCGCGATATCTAAATGCCATAACGAACTACACAATCACATTATTCACTATAAAAACTACACAAACGTCAAGAAACACAACGCATAAACGCATAACACGTTCCACTCTTCGTTGAGCGAAGGGAAACTACGGATAAAACAAAAAGTGCTTCAACCCAATGAACATGCTATACAACTTTTGATATAGCTTATATCTTGAGTGGCAGTTTCGAGTTACTAGATGTCTTCCAAAATTGGTAGTGTTATAATAAGAAATTAAATAACCCAACAAAATAGAAAGGTTGACTTCAACGAAGCTGGCTTAGTATTTCTGTGGTCTTTTTAATTTATATGGATAATAGATACTTTTCCTGTTTCGACTTTAGAAGTCGTTTATTGTGCTGTCGCTAGATGGAGTACAATATAATGTCTTTTTAGATTATTAAAGCGATCACAAGGTGGCGCTTTAAATAAAATAAAATATAAACATCCACTATTAACTCACACTTTATAATAAAGTATATTTATTTCAGTAATGTTTTAAGTAAACAGTCTCGATATATTTTATAATTATATGTTTTTACGAGTCCTAGTCTCATAGTGATCTAATATTTTAACATAATATTTTTTTAGTATCAAACCTTTTTTCAACCATTTTTCAAGACGATTGTCTGCACTATAAATAGAAACATGTTAAATCAGTTAAATATAAATTTTGAACTAAGTAATATATTTTACTTTAAGTTTCTGAACGTTTTTGTTTTATTGATTAGTGAGATCACGTGATCAAAACATCAGTTTTAATCAACATGGCGGACTAGTCTTATTTCTGAGCGGCTGTGTTTTGTCATGTTTACTTTCGTGATTATTTTAGAGCAGATTTTTCTTATGTGATATTAATATGATATCGTCTATAATTTCACGATTGGTCATGTAAGTAATATTTCTTTTAATATTCGTGTCCGTAACGATTCAGAAAATTAATTATGTATGACGTTTCAGAAAAATAATTAATTTAGAATTTCTTTGTCGTGTGACAAAAGTTATGCTCCCGCTAAACGTATTTGTATGATAATATTAATATTTGTGAGGTTTTCTGTCTAACTGCTTTCAATCATATGTAATGGGGTAACGATGTTTCGTCTTTGTACTTAATTAAAAATATAAAAAAAATGTGTCAACAAAGGGTACAAATTTAAAAAATTAATATTGACGTATATTCTGTTAAAACTGCGACTTATTAAGATTTCTTAGATTATCACAAAAATTTTATTCGGTTTTATTCTAAAATTATTTTGTTTGATCTTAATACATTTTGGATTAAATGCCTCAGATGTAATAAGATAATAATTGTTGTCTCGCGCAAAGGTTAAATTCGAGGAAATGTAGCCAGCAATAACGCTGGCACCAGGCCGCGTGGAATAGGTTTATTTGTATGTAAAATATAAGTCCTTAGCAAGGTAGACCAAATATATAATGATTAGAGGTAAAGAAAAAGAATTTTTTTTTGTTATTGTTACCCGACTTCATAAAAGGAGGTTATATGTTCAACGGGTATGTTTTTTTTGTCTGTTCAACGATTACTCTGGCATTTGTGAACCAATTTTAAAAATTCTTTTTTCTTGGAATGAAGATATCCTATGGGTGTTCTGATAAATTTTCATAAAAATCGGTTTAGTGATTTGTTTTTTAAATCAAAATAACGGAAAAAATATTTCATGAAAGTACACTTTTAAGGCATTTGAAGTTGGTTTTGTTTAATTTTGTGTCAAAATTCATTTTCACTTGAGGTTAGGCTTAACATCATATAGTTGGTTCAAGGTAATAATTTGATCTTTTAATCTATATTAATGTAATAATATATGAGCTTTTTCATTTTGTTTGCTTAAATTATCTAAACTCTGAAAGTACCAGTTGGAAGAGAAAAAATTGCTTTGTTAATGATATTTAATTTACTAGGAATTGTTGAGGCTATGTAGTGTCATGAAATTTGTTAATTCAAAAATTTTGTTCTATAACAACCTTTAGGAGTCAAGAGGAAAATGATAAGGTGTGTAAATCTGCAGGGCACATCTGGTTCTATAGATATATATTAAAAATTCATCTAGTTTAAAAAAACCAAAGTATTGTATATGTCATGAGTATCATGATGTATATAATATTTTCATTTTATTTTATTATTTCTCATTATTTTGGAAATTAAATTTAAATTTAAAGCCATAAAAATTTTAATTTATATTTAATAATACATTGTAGAAATTAATTTATACAAGCAAAATGAAAACAATTTTTTTTAAAAACTGTTGAGTGTTTTATACAGGAGCTAGCTTGTTTCTTGTTCATGGTTAGATAAAGTTCTTAATTTTAACAAATATTTAAAGTTAATACATATTTGTTTTCATGGTGTAAGGTGTTTAATTTTAGGCACGTATGAGCATTGATGTACAAGAATTTTCTTCTCCTTATACCTTATACTGGTACTATAGATAGAAAACAACCTAATAAGGAAAAAGAGAAAGAAAACAAAAACTTACTGATTCTTTTTCCTACCTATAGTAGGTATATTTTTTATTCAGCTGAGGGATATTTTCAAATAATGTTTATTTATAATAAATTTAAGTATGTTTTTGTTACCTCTGTAACTGTAATTTTTTTTATTTATTTCACATTTATAAATGAATTCTTGATTGATTGATGATTCTCTATAATGAATCTTAACATATAGTGGTTCTATAAAGATTTTCTTAAAGCGTAATAAATATTGATGTGATAAGTAAAATTCATTGCTTTTATTGAAATTTTTTGTTATTGTTGTCAATATCTATCTATATATATTTGTTGAAACAGTAGTACCCAGTGCTTGTGTGTACATTAAAGATAGTTATAAAAAATATGATAAGCCTGTGCAATTTTCAAATTTCCATGTGTTTTAGTTACCAATATGAAGCTATACGTAAAACAATTTTAAACCATGAAATTATCAGATATAATACAGTAAAATTAGAGACGGGACAATAAAAGAAGGATGATTTATAAATTCAATATACATTCAAGATACATTCATAACAGAGAAAATAGTAAGCAAAATAAAAACTAAAATTATTGTAACAAATATGTTTCCAGTTACGAAGAAAAAATTATCCCATGGTGTCAATCGCATGTTTTTAAAATCAAGATGTCGCCCTAGCCCTACGGCTATTCCTACGAACATGTTGCGTGAAGTACAATATTGCTTTTCAAACGAAGCATGCAAGCAACATAGCAATGCCCCATGCATTTTTGTCTGTAAAATTGCCTTAACATTTCTTCCATCTCATTTATTATCATAGAGAAATGTGTAGCCTACTCATAACCGTCATACATTTTAGACATTTGTCTCACACGTGTACAGTATGCGAAATAAACTAGGAACGGTTGGGCATTCTATTGGCGAAATGCCAGCGTCGGATGGTATTGGAATCAGCTGTAGCCAAAATTTGGCAACTGTGCAGGCGCGTTAGAACCTTTTTATTCTCGTTTTCACCTTCAGACGTTCAACGACTGCAGAGTAAAACAGTTTTTCAATTAGTCGATTACGAAATACTCAACAAATAAAAAGCGAAGGCGACAGCGATATTTCGGCGCTAAAGAAACTCAACTGTAATTTATAATCTGTGTCGGCGCTCCGAACAAAGAAGCTGGTACTGTCGGCGTTCAGAATTCATCATAAGGGTATCCCGGTGCACTGCCGGGTGCTATTTTCGTTGGAAGCCGACGCTGGGCGTTAGCCTTTCGGTTGCATTTGAAGCTTTAGTTCGTGACGATCGGCGGTTGTGTTCACGTTGGCCTATGCATCGAGTGAAGTGCGTTGACACTTAACTGTATTGTGATTCATTATTAGCAATTGCTACCCGCTATAGTTTAGTGTCTGTTTCCACTGTGCTTCAAACCCGGGCCGTCTGGAGGTCGTACACCTTGACTCCGGCATATTATGTACATATTGAGACCGCCTGTCTTGCCATTTTAGGCGCAGCCTCGCCACAGCAACGCCTTTACCTAGTTTCACGGGTGACGTAGCCCCCTAGCACCTTTTACGTGTAATGTCTTCGCGAACCAAACTCGATATAAGAATAACGATTTATTACGAGGATCATGTCGTCGTGATTTATATATGAGAGATACATTTTTTTGTCGTCGAAGTAACCGTGTCAAATGTATTATATCTGCAATATAACCCGGATTAGATACAGATATGTTGTCTTTATTTCTTTCTTGCCTTCCATATGTTTGTGTAAACGTAAATACTAGTAATATTAACATAGATATTATTGTGAAAATGTCCTGTACATCAAATTGACTTAACAGAAGAAGAATATATAGAAAAAGAATCGTTCGTATTAGCATCGCTATAATCTGTTAAAACCAATATCCGTAGCCAGTAAGGCAACGTTTCACTGACCGTTATGTAGGTTATGGTACCAAAATAACCTAGTAGCATCATGTTTAATTATAATTATTTATATCTTGGAACACTTCTTAAATATCAGTTGGCCTATTGACTCCAATCTATATCTAAAATCTACAATTCCATAAAAAAATTAACATTCATTTATATTTAATCTATTTTGAGTAAATTTTCGAACAAATTAGTTTTTAGGAAATGTTTGCTGTAAGGCTATAGCTGTTAAATATGGAATGAAATATATTTTTTATTCACATGTCTTAATCCTTACTTAGGAAATGCTAATGTTAACCACAATGTAATACACAACACACACAAGCAACAATTAAAACGTGACTGATGATAAATCGTGTCACCGTATTAGGCATTTTACCACATGTAGGAAATACAAATAAAGGAATACACATTAATGCATATCAGTTTTCTATATATGATCAAAGATCGTAAAACTCGTATCTTAAAGTTTTGCTAGAAATCGAAGCTTTGATATTTTAAGAGATCTTTTTCTCTTTAATGTACTAGCCAATTCCATTTAAGAGAATAAGCTTTATAACTCAGTCTTAAACAGAGCACAATAAAATGCAGTAGATATATAGTACGGATGTT
Source organism: Graphium androcles (assembly GCA_018247855.1). Classification (NCBI taxonomy): domain Eukaryota; kingdom Metazoa; phylum Arthropoda; class Insecta; order Lepidoptera; family Papilionidae; genus Graphium; species Graphium androcles. The sequence continues at coordinate 5,289 of DWHK01000350.1, read as the reverse complement.
TAAAACCACAAAGATCTATTTATAAATCTCTTAAACGGTAATAAATATTTGACAACTATATTTTAGACGTTTGATTTATACGTAACCGTCAATAGTACTTTTAGGTAAAAGAACGGACACCAGTACTGTTTTAAGATTTGATTTAGAAAAGAAAATGACGTCAAACATTGACTAAATACTGACACAGAACCTGGTCCATGCGTAATTGAAACAAAAGCCGGTTATATACCAAATATATGGTGTGGTATTCTAACTTTCTACTGGTAGAAAAATAATGCTCGACATACCCTGTCTGACTCATTTGTCACGTTTGGAGCATAATTAGATTAAGAGTCAGAAGTGAATAATTTTCGTTTATCCTTTATTCTGTGAACAGATATACTGCTTATTTAGCCGCTCCTCGCAGTTACACCCGCGTAATTTTTTTTTTATTATTTGTTCGTAATCCATCTTTATGTTAATTCAGTTATTCAACTATCCGTGCATCCAATTCCAAATCTATATATATATATATTGACTAACAAAAATCTAACACACAAACTTTCACATTTATAATGTTAGAATAGATTAAAAAATATATTGGAATCGGTAAGAATTTCTTCAAAAAAATGCATTCGGATCAAAAAGTAAACCATTACTGTTTCTATTTATAACTAGCGGCCCGTCCCGGCTTTGCACGGGTGGACATAAGATTTTTATATATTTATATAGCCTATGTTACTCAGGGTGAATGTAACTTACCAATGGTAAAAGAATTTTTTGCACAATAGTTTTTGAGTTTATTCATTACAAACATACACACACACAAAAATACGAATCATTCCTCTTTATTATAGTAGCAGTGTCGCAATTTTTTTTAAATTAAGAATTTGTGTATTTATGTAAAATAATCATTAGGTTGTTTATTAATACAAAATAACACATTCAATACTACTAATATATCCTGTATATATCAAACGCTTTGTGATATATCTATATATTTTGGTTAATTAAAAAAAATGGCAATCGAGCAGATCGTTCACCTTTATGTTAACTAATAACTCCCAATGGGCCCGGTAAGTCGAGAGAATTGCAAGTATGTTTCCGGCTTGGAAAATCATAGGTCAATGGATAAAAGGGAATTGGGATTATAAAGGGAAAAGAGTGCGAAAAGAAGAAGAAGAAGCTCAGCCTGGCTTTGTTGTTAGGCACTGGTACCTCCCTAGTCGAGTCGAGTTTGTTACATGTTATGTTTTACCACCTGGTAAATTATATCTGATTAGGCCACCGCAAAACGTTTGATTAGTTTTTAAATGTAATATATTCTGTGCCAAACTAACAAATCGAATATTAATTACAAGCTTATAGGTGGTAGAGCGTAACATCCTTCATACAGCTTTTGCTGCACTTCTACAACCGCGCTTGTCCGGGGAGGTACCACCATCCTTCACAGAGCCAGCATAAAATAAAGTATGCATGGCTCTTAGGGTTGCCGGATGGCCATTCTTACCCTCTTCTTTGCCCGCTCCTTTCCCTACCAAATCCTTTATATAATCCTTACCTATCCTACCCTTTACCTTGTTTTATCCAAATTCCAAGGCTAGCAACGCACCCGCAACTCTCCGAATGTTGTGTATGTCCATCGGCGACGGGATCACTTAACATCAGGTGAACCGTCGGGACACTTGCCGACCTTTTCTTATATAATATAATATAATTTACAGTCTATTTCAATTGCAGGTATGAATAAAGGTAAACAAAGAACTCACCAATTGCGCTAAATTGCTTGTAAATTGCAAAATATCAATGGAAACTGACATATTCGTGCAACTCCTCCAATGTTGTGTGTGTCCATGGGCGACGGAATCACTTAACATCAGGTGAACCGTCTGCTCGCTTGCCAACGTTTCCTATAAAAAAAAATTAATATCCAAGTATTTTTGCTAAATTATACTTCATTACTATCCATTTTGGAAGCCAAATTGTAAATCTAATCTATTTTACCAAGCTATTAGTCGTTGACACCGTTGCACTATTCATAAACAATCTTAACTAATTTTTAAATAATCAAGATGTTCGATATCGATAATTTACATACAAGGCACATCTCTATAACGTCTCGTGTAATTTATTTCCCATTCAGCGTACTCGCAACGATTATTATTATTGTTTCTCGAAAAACAACGTGAGCGCATAAAATGTTCAAACTGTCACGGATTGCTACGTCATTGCATTGTCCTGTGGCAACATCGACGGATTGAAGGCATGACTCCGTGAAGGCATTTTAAAGTTTCAAAGGATTAAAAAATATATTTATATTTCTTAGTCCTAATGAAACGTTAAATTTTAAATACGGTTCGGACTTTGATCACGATGGCCAATTTTAAAATAAGGTTAATCAGTTCATTTCTCTCTTTCTTATAAGAAGCGTTAAGTTTTTAAATAATTAAGCGAGATATATACCCCGTGCAGACACAAATGCCCTCTCTTCTTTTTTAGCTCTTTCAGTGCGGTAGACTAATATAAACGGACTTGCTTTCGCTTTCGGCATCGCTTGCTATAATGTATATTTTTGAAATTTTTTTCCGGGATATATTTTTTTGAGATCCTTTCCCCTTTCCTGATTTTATACGACTTTTTTCTATTTCAGGCATAATGCAATTTATTCATTTTAGTAGGTAGAGGCGCTACGCATGCCTAGACGTAATTTTTCATACTTCCGGAACAATACTATTATTAATATTGTTTATATTAATATTTGAATGTAAGGTCCCTTATGTCTTTTCTTATAAAATGTAACTATTTAATACACTATTCACGGAATTCAAGCTGCATAGATATCAATTTAAGCTACTTAATAATTTTTCTTAGTCGCATAAGTTAAATAAAATTTGTGTTTGTGTTTCGGATGAGTGCACTTTAAACCAAAAGAGGATACCCAATTTCTGCAACTAATTTAATTATTTCACTCTTGTTAGATCAGCTTACATAATCGCAATAATTTACGTACTGATGTACAGTTGATTAAATGTAATGGCCTAATTGAACAAAATTATTCTTCTATAAATAAAAAAAAATCATAGCTTGAAAACATCGCGACTTGAGAAAACTTGTATTTGGATATTTTGATTAGATATATTATTTGAGTAGATAGGAATGTTTTGGTATTCCGAATGACCATTTAAATACATAAAAACAATTTCAATTTACAGTTCATCAAGTACCAAGTAGAAATTGTATATAATCCTACATGAGCAATATAAGAATCACTTTTGTAGAATAATACCCATTAGTGCAGCTTTTATATTTTCAACTGACTTAAAAAAAGGAGGTTCTCAATTCGTCTGTATATTTTTTTTATGTTTGCTACTTAGAAAACTTTTTACTGAGTGATCCGATTTTTGTGATTATTTTTTTATTTGAAAGCTGAAGCTTACCGTGTAGTCCCATTTGATTTTGAATAAGATCTGACCAGAAGCTTTAAGTTATTAATCAAATAGTTGAAGTTGAAGGCGAAAGTACATTACGAAACTCCACTTTTGAGCCTGTTGAAGTCGTTTTTTTTTAATTTTCCAAGCAAATAATACTTGTTTTTCTTTGTCAATTCCAGACTTTAAGCCGGACCTTAAACCGTAGCATGGATAACACCAAATTTGTGTTGAAATGATAATGAGATATTAAAAATAGTGACGTGGTTCGTCATTTCGACGCCTTCCTGATCGTAATTTTTATTGTCGATAACATGTCGACATGTCGCTAGTCACGTCACGTTTCCATAAGCGTTATTTAAATAGCTATATTTTATCTGTGCACGTCTTTTGGCGGAACTATGAAAATAACGAATCTATGGTTCTGTCAAGTGCGGACATGTTTGTTTCAGTGACTTTATATTCATTAAAAGCCTTGCCTTGATCTTTAAAAACTAGTACTATACTGGTATTTAAAATAGTCTAAGATGACTGGCTGGCGCAGTGGCCAAGACGTTGGCTGCGGCGTCACAAGTCGTGGGTTCGATTCCCACCGTGGACAAAAATTTGTATGACCTACAAATAGTTGTTTCGGATCTGAGTGTTTGTGTATGTGTAATTTATGTTTGTAAAACGCCCTTGTAACTCAAGGCTAGAGCTTATAAGGGTAACGTTTTTTAAAACAAAATAAGAAAGAGATTAAAAAGAGTCTCATCATAGCGACAAAATCTATCGCCGCCTACTGTTTGTAGTCCCGCATATCACGTCAAAAATTTGAGGTGATATCGTCTTATAAATCGATGAACTCCGGCTGCACGCACGAAAAAGCATGAATCATTGTCACGTTCCGCCTGAGCCGAGTGTGCAAGCGAGAGCGCGGAACAAGCGATAGAGAGACACGATCGGCCTAAGCGTTTGGCATGTGACGCATCTATTTTTCTTGCACTCCATCGGCCGATGCGTCCGAGTAGAAGTGAGAAAGCTTATGACGTTATCACGTAAAATTATCGTCCGTAAACCGACTTTACAGACAATCCATTTTTTTTGGATTTGTCCAAAAATCATTCTATATTTTAATTCTGCTAGTAAGCTATTTGGTATGATTGAGTAACAAACATTTAAACACTCGAGTATTTAAACATTCACATTTATATTATTAGTATAAATGACTTGGTGAGACGCATGGAAAGCCGCTTCAAAAGAAGATATACCCTCAACTTCTATCAACTCAATTCTGCTGTCATCCCACCCTATTCTATTCTCCGTTCGTTCACTCTCCCTGTGTTACCATCTCAAAGTTCAACACACCATAAATAATACACCTTTTAACGTCAACAGTTTTGTGTTACATTTCTTATATCCTTTTTTTTACGTTATATACATTTTTTACGGGACCCTTTCCCGATTCAATGTTCCTTGTAATTTTTTCCCTGTTCTAGGTTAGTCTTGTTCAAATTTATTCACGTCTGTAGACTTAGTTATAAAGCCAGTCGATCATTTAGGAGTTATTTGTCTAACTTTCGGGAACAGTACTTTATTCTGGATTATTAGTTTACTAGTTCTTAGACAATGTGCATGCAAAATTTCTTGATGTTCGGTTTAGTAGCAAATAAACTCATCGCCCTCACATGGCAATAAGACTCTAAAGTGGTAGAATATAACATCCTTCGTACAACTTTTGTTGCACTTCTGCGGCGCTAGCCCGGTGAGGTACGACCGCCCTTAACAGAGCCGTTGAAGTATGCATCGCTCGTAGGGTTGCCAGATGGCTAACCCTACCCTCTTCTTTTACCACTCCTTTCCCCGCAAAATCCTTAATATAATCCGATCCTATCCTACCCTA
>DWHK01000349.1:0-14665 GCA_018247855.1 Graphium androcles | reverse complement strand
ACACAATACCTTAAACATAGCTACAATTTATATATATATACTTGGCCTAAACAAACAGAGCATTCTCATGGATGTTTCTTAGCTCAAGTGAAAAATGTAAATCAATCGGCCCGATTATCATAATGCGGCATTTATCACACGAATCTCCGCAATGAATGGGGGACCGAAGATATCTTTGGCTCTTTTATTATCTTAACAGCATTCGAACCCGTGCAACAGTCGTCAAAGCCGATATTATATACGCGTTACAGATGCTGGAAGAAATGAGATTAAATTTAACGGTATTTAGTTATGGCCACGGGGTTTAGTAGCTACTTATATCGATTTAAGTGCTTCCGTGGCTTCGTAATGCACCGTTCACAAACCGGAGATTGCGATGTTAAATACCACAGAGGGACAATTACTTTGTGCTGTTTATCTAGGTGGCTTAAGATAATACAGGATTTTTTAGAAGGAAAGGTTGGCAAGCGAGCAGACGTTTCATCTGTTGTTAAGAGATCCCGTCACCCATGAACACAAAGGAATTTGGATAGAGTAGATTTATTAAGTAGGATGGGTCGGGAACATATCAAGGATTCAGAGAGGAAAGGAGTGGGAAAAGAGGGCAGGAACGATGGTATGGTATAAGCATATAAAAAAGTCGACTTCTCGTCTGATCTCTTTCAAATAAAAGGAAAAGACAGTGCATCTGTGTTTTCGCATACACTGATCGCTATAAGATCTTCCGTGCAGATCTCTGAGCTCCAAAATATTTTTAAAATTTATGCATTTATGCATATGCATTATTAGCTACTTCTCGCGGCTCTACCCACGTGATTTTTTTTGGCTTTGTTCAAAATCCATTCTATATATTAATCCAGTTTATGAATTATCTGTGAGTCAAATTTAAAATCCATTTTGCATGATGGAGTAGCAACTATCCAAACACTCAAACTTTCTCATTTAATATATTAGTACCTATATACTTTCTTACAAGAGGGTATAACTTAAAAGCTTTACTTAAAAGAGGGTATAAGTAGAGTGAATAAGATGTGATTTTAATGTAATTAATTGCAATTACTCGTCTAGTATTAGTAATTGTTCGTCTAGTATAGTATAATTTAATGTTAGTAATATTTACGTCATGAAGTTGAGCAAACAAATAAATGTTTTTAAACAAAAATTCAAGGAAACATGTACATTTGTCAGATGTATGGGAGCATGTTAAGTTCGCTAAAACAAACCAGGCATAGTTATGTAACGCAGGCTTCGCCAGCGAGCCTCCGAGGATATTGCCTTAGATGATTCTGATTCACGCACGTGAAATCGGTGCAACGTGTGATAATTACTAAAAGTGCAAATTATTCAGAATCGGTTCAACCCATACTGGTGCTCGGAGTTCTGTTGAAGTATTCTACTTTAGAATAACTTCTGTGCTATCATTTAATGTAATGCTATCTAATATTACACCGGATATCGTTTCGAACGTTAATTTTTATTAATCAAAATCCTCTACAAGCAAGTTTATGTCGGAGCTCCCATAACAGATACGGCCGTTAAGTTATTCGGATGGTTTTTTAAATCGCTCGTAAAATTTGGGCCCTGCCGCATTGAGGGACCTCATTAACCCCTGATACGCCATGATACATCTGAGAACAGCGGTTCCATAGACATTAATATTCTGATATAAATCTGCATCGAAATTACAACATCTGTAAAAATTATATGTTTTAGATGCTTCTTTGAATGCATATTGATATGTGATTTAAAACATGTTTGGGTGTATGGATGCGTTATCGTTGTTAGAATTTTGATGTCGTTTTCGTGATTGCGGCATATTGTCTCTACTGTTGAATTATTTGTTTTAGGCTTTAGTACTGCATAAGTTGTAATTAATTAGTCTTTCTTTGTATATACCTACTATGATATTGTTGATCTCGTTTATTTTTTTTGTAGTAGTATATTGGCTACTACTGATACATAACCTACTATGACACAACCTTACATAGCTTCGTGTATATTACGTATTTAGTTATTTATCAATTCGGGCGATCTATTATCCTTTGGTTTACTTTACACGGGGAGACAGTGATCATTTCACATCATAAAACTTTTTACTACTTCATCACTTTTGCTGATATATGATACATATGTACTCCTGACCGTATTTCGGTCACGATGGCCAATCTCCTCAGAGATTAGCCAACTGCACAGGAGATAATATAGTGCATAAATGTACTCGCAGATACAGGTGCACCCTCTGTTCTTCTATTCTCATAGCCCGATGGAACAGATATCCGACATGACTTACGACTTTTTACATGCCCACCCGATGTATGGTTCATCTTTATTTTCAGGCAATTGGGCGATCAGGTTGCATTGTCCTAAGCTAACAAAGTCATTGTCTCCCCACGGGTTTCGAACTTAAGACCTCCAGTTTGGAAAACAAGGCTCCATGCCACTAGGCCATGGAGGCAAAAGGCATGAAAGATATAACAACTATTTAAAATTCTTGGAATTCGGTGTTTGATCTCTAATTTAGAGTTGTCTTAATTTGAATAAATAGCGAAATAAGTGAGCATGGCATTTACCATTTCTTATTAAACTTCTATGAAAAGTTCACAACAACATAGTAAAAATACCAAATTAACAAACTATGTAAATTCTGTGGTGGACATCGAATTAATGAGGGTTTTTTGTCAAACGAACTCTAATTCTATTTAATTGGTCGACATTAACTATCTGCCGGTGCATTACGGTATCAGTTACAAAATATTGCCTCTTTTTTAACTTTGCCTTCTTCGAATGCACTAGTCAGACTTTGTCGCTGGAACTAAATAAATTTTGTACTTTGTATAACAATTTAGATAAAAATAATCTGGATTCTTTCAACTTTCCATGAGACAAACTCCTAATGGAATGAAATGCCGTAGTGCCCTTTACCACTTAGTGTTATTAGATCAAAGTATCGTTTTGTCTACGATTGACTCTTTTTTATGGCGGTGAGAAAACCTTCTTCGATATCAACTAAAAGTCATAACTGACTCTTGGATTAGCAGTTTTATTTGCATATAAAAATTTTGAAAGCAAAGAGCTTAAGCTTTGTGTTAAATGTTATGTAAGACCCGGATATATCATACGTGATAAAGATTATAATATACTATACTATACTATAAAATATACTATGGCTATTTGAGCTTTTTATTCAATGTTTCATTTTTTTAAATGATTGACCTCATACTGAAACATATCTAATTATTAAAAATAAAATTGGTAATTTAGTTTACTTGTGCCGCAAAACTTTTAACAAATACCCTGTCATCACCGATGATAAATCCTTTTTTTATTGAGCTAATTTGCCAAATTTGTAATTATATTGTTACTGTAAGTTTTGCCAAATAAAATATGAGCAAATATGTAGCGCTGAAACTTTGCTTTTAAAGTAAGTCTAGAAATGGTTAACCATTTAACCCAAAATGCAACGGATTGCATAACTTTGAATAAAAACGATACGGGTAACTCGTATCGCGTACATTCAATGGCAATGAATCTGCAATGTGGTATGAAAATAAATTTAAAGAAACATTATGGAATTCTATAGCTGTTACTGTTAATTAACATCAATAAATGTTTATAGACAACTAATTGGAAATCCAAAAATAAAAGTCTTAATTCATGAGACCAATGAAGTTCTATAATAATTTTTACTTTTGACAACAGTCCCCATCTTCATAAAATGTCCTAATCTCTATATTCTAATAGGTTTTGGATTTCTCTTTGATTTCAATGCAGTAATCTTTATAAACGTGGACAACAGCAAATTATGTTAAATTTATTTTTCAAATTGCAAATTTTTGTTTTCAATATTAATTCAGATAAATAATACAACTCACATACAGCTTTTGCTGTACAAGTAGACCAGCTCTTCTGAGGAGGCGCTTCTGAAGGAGAAAGCAAAGTATATGTATTGTTCATTCCAATAAATATTATGTTAGAAGAAGAAGCTTATTCCTGTAATTCTCCACTTAACGGGGCCTATCTGTAGTTAACATTTTTGCTCCATTTTAACGGCCGTTTTTTATGTAAGTGATTTATGTTTGTTTACGTTTTCAGTAGTGTTGATTGGAACATTATATACATGCCTTTTATCTATGGGCGGGTTAGCCGGTCTCCATCATTAATGTTATCACATTAACATTGGCAATATGGCTAAAGTGTGTGCAGGCCGTCCTTTTCTTATTTCTATCATTACAGTATACATTGAAGTAGCATTTCGCTTCTAACGTTCGAGGCTTTTTTTGAAATAAAAACATTCGTCAATAAACTGAACCTTATTGTAAAACTGAATCAGAGGTTACAAAATTTTATGATTTGTCTATCTGATTTGGTCGACTTCGCACAGATGGCGCTGATTTAAAAAATGTATTTTTTAAAACATGTAAGTAAATTTGATAAAACAGCGAAGCCAATAGTGGTAGGTAAGAATATACATAATTAGTAATCAATTAAGACAATTCCTTGTATACGGAACATGGCTATGGGCTATTATGGTGATATGTCTAATCGATCTGTCGATAATAAACCATTATGATGATATGTCTTGAAATGAGCCGTTTTGATTCATTATACAGAAATAAAAAAAATGTAAGTATGGATGATAAAAAAGGAGTACACCTTGTAACATTTTTAAAGATTATGATAAGTTGATATTCCTGTCATTGGACAGCCGGCTCTTTTGTTTTTTTATAAAAACAGTGATTATACTGAACTACAATTTTATAATAAGAAATTATCGTTTCTTAAACGAAATTAGAGTAACCTAATAAGGACCGCAATCGGAACGCTGCAGTTAAATCAAATTTCAAACTTTCTACGGAAGGGGCAATAAAATAAAAGTATGATTGTACCAAACTGACTGGAACCGGCTAGAGATGGGGCCATTAATAAATTGAGCAGGGCCATAAAAGTTTTATGGGACCCCGAATGACAGGTAGTAATGGGTTAATAATTCAATGACGTTTCGTCATATGATCACTATAATAATTTATAATATAATAAATGAAAGCTTCGTAGTGACCGTAAATATGATTCTTATAACTAAGTCACCGTTCCTTGCGGATTTACTTTTTCAGGTTTTAGTTTTATTTTTTTAGATGATCTTTCTAATTTTTCTTTTTCTCTAAACGGCATATCGATATTAAACATATACTAGATTTTAAGTAACATCTACACTAATAGAACTATAAAAACCGCATCTAATTTCCCGCGTACAAACATACATATAAAAAAACATATACAAAATATAAAAATATTCTTTTGACTTTTATTGCTGTTGACAAAGCCGGCCTATATTATTTTTTTAAATGTCTTCTATGTACAGACATCGGCAAGTTACAATTTTATTATACATATGTATGTTGTATACAGGGAGTGATACTTAAAGATACATTTATATCTGTCGATGGTGAAAGTATTTGCGGTTGATATTTTTTAGTTTGTAATGTCTTGTTTTTAACCGAGTGCGATGCGAAGGAGTGTAATGTATTTATCATCCGTATACATACGTGTATATCTTTGTGGCGGTTTAGAGTTCAAATGCGTGGGCCCATTTTAATGAATCCTAAAGATGAAAACAATCAATATTATGATATGGCGATAACCAGATGCCACATTGGAAAAAGAAAAAAGCGAGTTTGACGTAATATGTTAAATAGAATTCATATTTGACAATCATCTCTAGGTTTTTCTTATATTTTTTCTTTTCGAAAGACAATTTAGGATCTATTAAGATTCAAAGTTTGTTAGCAAGAATTGTGTATAGTTCTTTTATAACAGTGTTTGTTACACTTTGTCTTATTCTTTCATGTCTGATTTTTTATTTCATTAAAATTTCTTTTTTATTAATTTCTAACATACAAAGGTCTTTTAAGCAATAATAAGATATTGTCACGTCGCCGTGAAAACCTCAAATATTTTCTACGAATTTTACTTTGGTATAAGACAAACCAAAAGGTATTTTATAGCTTATCTGTAATTTGTACATGTTTTCAGGAAAATACAACGACAGTGCTTTGTTAAGCGTATTAGAGGTAGTCCAAAGTTATGTAGTTTTGGCCTTTGGGACTCCTGTTTCGCAAACACGATGTCCTTACGGCTAGAGATTAATGGATTTTACGGGAAATTTTAGATATTTTATCATTAGTCACTTATCATGTCGTATTCGAAGATATAGTATGGTTTAGGGAGATAAAAAAAATAAACTATTTAACAACTATTTTTGTTAATAAAAAAAATAAATAACCTAAAATAAAAATGCATAAATATGTTCGGGAAAACCAGAAGAAAACTAGTAGCAATAGTTTTCAACTATATATAATTTTGAATTGATTATTCGTTAATTTTTAACTAGTAACTTCTACAAGGTTATGGTTACAATTATGGTTACATCAAAAATTATAATAATATTTGATAAGTGGTAACGAAGTTTGAAAAGAAATAAATTAAATTGAAGACGAACTTTTGTTTGAAACTTATTTACATAATAACTTCACTCGCCTTATGAAGTGACATCTATGACATCTATGATACATAGATGTCACTATGTCATCATATATGTCATAAGGCGAATCTCAACAAAATAATTATACATATTAATTTTGTATAATTTAGTATTGCAATACCGAGATGGTCCCAAATTATGTTAATCAAATACTTAAATTGTAAATAATCATAATTTGTGCAGTAAAATATTTGTATTTGTATTCCGAGAAATAACCAAAAATTGAAATATACGAATACGAACGACGTCACGGGCAAAACTTTGTCTAAGGTATTTTAATAATTACATATTAATCAATATTCAACATTCAATAAGATTCTTGTAATATTTTCATACACTCTAAACTTTTTATATTTAAAATACAAAGTCATCCCTATTGGATGACTTTTCAAACACAAGCAAATTAAATTATTTCTAAAGCTTGGTCAACCTAGCTACAGCTGGTCTCATTAATCTTAATGTTCATTTTGGCCACCCTTTCCATCTGTCTGTCCGTCTGTCGATAGAGAATGCAATTTCAGCAAGCGCAAATTTGACTTCGCTTATTTTGCAATTCGGCAAAATGCTTTTCGCCAAACGGCAGCCTTACCCTAAAACATCGTTATTTTTGTATTCAACTTGATTATTCCTAAACTTAAATTTTGGAGTGTGTAATCACGCTTTGGTTGGCTTGCAAAATGAGTTTATAGAATTTTTTTGACATTTTTTTATTTGTATATTTATATAATTTCGTAGAAACGTAGTAAGAAACAGAGAGAATAAAAAAAAACATGACATTATTTGATACTTATACATTTATACTGTAAGTCATCTATCAGTTAAACATATAGTTATAATGATTACCAGGAAGCACTTAATATTTATGCAGCTCAAAGTAGTAGTTACTTTTATGAAGACAACTGCCGATAGATGGCGTCGATAGTTTATCGCGCTAACATTTTCCTGGAGAGAAAAAGGCGTACATTTCCTAGTAAAATATTTTATTTATGTTACTCTACATTTTCTGATTTGAGAAAATTGTATACAATTATTATAATAATGTTAAGATATATTCCAGATGAGTTTTAAAGTCATATGAGAGGATATGTGTCGGTATGTTCGTAAATAGATATTTGTGCAGAACGACGTTAAATTAATAGCAAAACTGGATAAAATCTAAATTATATGTCATGCCGTAGTAAGAAATTGTAGTCATATCAAATTTTATCAAAATTAATCTAATATTTATTAAAAATACTGCAAGTAAGACCACAGACGGACAAACAGTAATTCTCATTCAAGTACCTTTAATGTCCACTTTTTGTGCCTCTTCTATGTTATTATTTGGCACGGTACATTACATTTTAGGCACATAAGGTCTTCATCAGTATTCTGCGATGGGGTGTTAAAATTTCATCCCACGTAAAGTGTAGACACGTGCCGTGCATTGTAATTCTGACCTCATACTTCCCGTTGCCATGGCAACGGCATCACTTATTTTCCTTAAAACCGTATTTAAGATTAAATTCCTCAAATATTCTCGTGTCTATTTTATGAATTCAAATGATATCTAAGTTACAGCTACGAAACTGAACAGTCGATTCAGGTGTATAAACTAACAAAAAAATTAGAAATTATAATTAATAAGGGACCCATCAAACAATTCATGAAAAGCGATCTTCCTATTTCACTAAAACGAAAACTCCTCGACATGTGTATTCTACCCGTCCTAACTTACGGTGTTCAAACGTGGTCGCTGACTGAAATTCAGAAGTCCAAGCTCAAGGTTTGCCAACGAGCCATGGAGTGCAGCATTCTGGGACTAAAGCGAATTGAACGCGTTAGGAATACAGAATTGCGTTTCCAGACTTGCATCGTTGACGTGAGCAACAAAACCGCCAGACTCAAATGGAATTGGGCTGGCTACGTGATAAGAAGACAGGAAGAAGAGCAGAAAGAGCATGACAATATATTCAACACACAAAACCACCTCTAAACAAATTATCCCTGGCATTTCATACATTTACCTTTTCTTTTTTAATCTTGTATATATTCATATCCCCTTTGACCCGATTTTTCCAAGTTTGCAACACACTTGCAATTCCTCAGATGGGTGATGGTTGTCATTAAACATCAGGCGAACAGTCTGCTCGTTTGTAACTTTTCGCCATATAAAAATATACTATCGGCAATACCCCAAAATATACTAATCCGTGCTGTATAATGGATACGAAAGTCATATTTGCGGCGGCCGCTTAACTTGACAGGCTCCTCGAGATAAGAAACGTTTTCGGCAAATTAAGGACCCGCCGATAAATACTCCGGGACCTCTGAAAGGCTATTCTCACGTGGAGGAATGGCGTCGCACCAAATCCGAGTACCATCAAAGCACCGCTAATTGGTACCGCGAAAGTCTCCCATGGGTCCCAAGGTGTTCTCGACCGGGATATGCACGTTAATTAAGCCTCAGCTATTGAAGATTGTATCTCGCTTATCAGATATGCTGTAACCATGCTCATACTCACTACCAAAATATTAAAAAAAGAAGATGGTACAGCAGCTACGTTAAATAAAAATAAGACATGTTTCATACTTTGTTCCCATGGAATAAATCGGGTGAAAATATCGAGATGCTTATCTTTATTTCATCGAAGACTGTTTTCGATTCCCGATGACCGTCGATCGGAATTTTTGAAGGGTTTCGTAAATTTGATATTTAATTTAAGAATTTTAACGATTACTCAATGGAGTTAATGGACTATAGAATATAAAGATACAACCTAAAAGAAAAACGTTGCGATCAACTTTTGGTATTAGTGGATATTATTGATGTAAGGTTCATCGGAACAAAGAAATAACCATTTTCGTTAAAAGTAGTGAATGGCGTCATTTGATTCCCTCTTAGAGAAATGACGTAACGCCTTTTGCTTGTTCCCTCGATTTCTTCCTACGTAGGGACTTTTAGGCATCGAATATTTTGATTCTTGTCTCCAAATGCAATATTTAAATTTGGTTGTGTCGTAGTTTCAGAGTTCACGACTTTGGACTTTGGACTGACCTTATTATTATCACTCGGCTGAGTTAGATAATAAGTGCAGATCACCGTTTGCTTCAAAAATTATACGTCAGATCAGAATGTAAAAATTCGTTACTATGCTATATCTTTCACCGGTCGGTTATCTACCCCATCGACTTATGAAACAAAAGAAACAGAGGGACCTGCCTGCCTGCATGAGGATTATGCCAGCATGACCTTATTATTATGTTAAAATTATATCTGTGTTTAGTTTAACAACATGTAATGAGTTCTTTATTGTTGTTAATTTCAGTGTGTTGTAAGCAGATCACACTATTGAATTGTTGTAGAGGTTACAGTTTGCATGTTGGTGGTCATGAACACAGGAGTTAACTCGTAGGTATATAACATTGAAGCAATTTCTTTCGTTCGTTTCAATTTGTAGTTTTGCCTTATAATAATAGTATACTCATTTATTCACATTATATTTATTATTTATGTAGCGTATAAGTAAGATTATCTAGCTTATTGCGAGATTAATTAACATTGAGCGCTATGCCATTTTACTACGCCTTTATAACATATATAAAATAGTGTATATTTGATCACTAAATATTTATTTGTACTTTTTTTATAAGAAAGGTTGGCAAGCGCGCAAACAGTTTACCTGATGTTAAGTGATCCCGTCGCCCATGGGCACACACAACATCCGAAGCGTGTGCGTTGCCAAATTGCAAAATTGGATACATTAAAGGGTAAGATGGGTTAGGATTATATTAAGGATTTGGTGGGGAAAGGAGTGGTAAAAGAAGCGGGTAGGAATGGCCATTCGGCAATCTTAAGACTTATGCATACTTTATTTTATAGTAGCTCTGTGAAGGGTGGTTGTACCTCCCCGGACAAGCGCGGCCGTAGAAGTGTAGCAAAAGCTATATGAAGGATGTTATGCTCTACTACTTTGAAAACACTATTTAAATAACAAAAAAAAATTACATAAATCAAAAGGGAATAGTAACCATCGTCAAATTTTGCACTATTTAGCGATTAATTTTTTTATATCCAGATATATTACATACTTTAACTATTGTTTGTTCCCAGTTGTGGGTGTTTTAATTTTTTTCTACCTGCAACACAAAAATAGAGGATTTTTTGCATGCACATTTTTGTTTCTGTGTGTTTGTTTTTGGTGTGGTAGCTCCTGGAGCAGATATACTGAATTTTTGAAGTATAAAATTATAACTTATTTTGTTTTAAAATTGTCGCGATCCGGAGTATTTTACGCTATTACAGAAAATTTGCTAAGCCCTTTAAATATCACATCTCTTCTTTGGTTGTTAACGGGACAAATTATGTAGTTTGATCGGTTTGTAATGTCCTTTGACTTCAACGATGTAACTGAAACATTATAAATTCAATTATGTCATTTGCAACATCGTTTATTATTACATTATTATTTTTCATTTGACTCTAATATAATTTCGATAATCTTAATGTAAGCTCTTTTGCGAAAACGTGATTTAAAAAATCCTTCTTCGTTTATGCAATGCCAATATCTCAAATTTATCCCCAAAATGGCGTCCGATGTCAAAACAAAGGACACGCAAGATGGCGCGGTGCGTGATCATGCTACCAATTCGCGGGCAGTGCGGGCTGTAGTGTTGTTGTCGAAACTTTCGAGAAAAATTGAATTTCTCGTGAAAAGTTGTATTCAAAGACATTGGTAATTGTCGTTCTTCTTGCCACCATCTATTAACTACATTGCGAATTGACATTGCTTGAGGAATGACCACACACGCGAAAACATATCTTAAATACTTTGAATGTGCGACTGTATTTGCGTAAATTAATTTTAGTTATTTAAGAATAAAATTGTTTCATTTAGTTGTGGTTTTTGAAATCCATATTTTTGATTTTTACCTTCTTGTGTTTAAGGAAATAATTATAACTTTGCTTTTGTTAATTCACTAAATGTCATTGTTATTATTTAAATTTATCAAACAATTCGTAAACTGCACTGTCCCATCCCTAGTTATCCCTAGTTTAAGATAAAGACTCGCTTTAAGGGATTAAGTTGCATCTTGGATCGAATATTGTCGCTCAAGTATCCAGGGTTTTGTGAGGGGGAGCTATCAATGCAATCTGCTTCAGTAATACAAACTGTTCGGAATATAAACAACATTTAATGCTTCTATAGTATACTAGTAGTTCGACGTGAAATTGGACCTCTCTATTTTTTTTCCAAATTTATTTCCATATCTCAACGAACTTAACAAATTTAAACATGTTACCTACATATATTCCAAGTTTCATTTAAATCGGAGCACTGGTTCGAGAGTAATCGCGTTACATACATACATACATAGATAGAACGCATTTTCGCCCCAACTGTCATTGTAAATTTCACTCGCTTCGCTTGCTCAGTCAATATCCAGGATTTAAATGAAGAAAGAATGCATAACGCCAAAATTATATTTTAGGATCCAAGTTCTATAATTTTAGGATTTATAGAGACAAATAAGTAAAGTTTCCCTCTTACGAATTATCAATGAACTTATTAATTACAAAGTCTATTTATTTTTTTGCGATAAATTGCATTGGAAAAGAAGGAAACAAGCCATTAAAATATTTATTTAATTCGTTCAAATAAAAACAATAAAAAGAAACAAAAAAACATCATAGCAAAAAATTATCCGAATTATTGTAGCATATTGCACTGGTAGAAGTTATAAATGTAATAAAAAAATTGTCGATTTGGTTAATTATGGAAATACAATTCACATAAAACTGGAGTTAATATTAAAGACTTTAACCAAATTAATTAAAATATTGCTAGAGCACATTTTGGAAGAATATAACCAATAATTGATTGTAAGATGTCCTTATGACAGATTTTTTATTCAAAGCCTTTGAAGAGTGGACAAAATCGGATCTGTTGAGAGGTCCCGTTCGTAGACATTGCACCGCGGCATTGTTGGTTTAACCGGTTCTTCAGTAACACTAATTGACGTGCGACAGATAAAACTTTCCTATTTATTAAACATCGTATAAACATCCAACAATGGATCATAATCAACCGTATATTATATTGTATAAAGTTTAATTTTCAGCACAAACGCTTAGCAGAATTCGCCCAGGCTTTCGACTGCGAGCACCATAAAGGAAAGCGAAAGAGCTCAAAGAAAAACGTACGGGACATTGATCTGTTATTGGATTGAAATAAAACTCATTTTATTGAGTGATCGCTATGCCCTTGTCACGTTTTATATCATTGAAAAACCAAAACCCGTTATGGAGATGCAAGGGTCTACGCTGGGGCCGCTACTTTTTCACTTTGTGTCTTAATACACGCGGCTGAAGGTTGGGAATAGTTTGTAGTTCTTGTGTTTCTTATTATGTTGCAGTATTCACTTGTGTGTGTAGAGGTCCGGAATGCTCGGTGCTGGAGAGAACCTGTCCGTTGACTGTGAAATGCGTGCCGACTTAGGTTCGGGAATTCTCGTATAGAAAGAGTACTGCGATAGATTAGTGTTTTTACTGTGTTTTAAGAACGCAGAAAGGCAACCGGTGTAATTAAATTTGTTCTATATATTTTCATTTTAGCTAAGGGTAGAAGAAATATTAGTATATAGAGAGTATTTTGACTTAATGACCGAAGTTATTTGTACTATTAACAAAAATGTATTAGAGAAGCTTTTATTTATATAAAGGTTTTGCACTTTAGTAGCATAGCGAGTTGCTATGCTACTAAAGTGCGACGTTACCGTACCGTAAAAATGAAATTTGCCGTAGATATAAATTATTGTCCAACGATATTATCATCAAAAATTTATTTTTTTCAAAAATTTTGGGAAATTATAAAATTATTACATTTCTTATTTAAGCCAATACGATATCATCTTATTTTTAATGATAGAGTACAAACACCTTTTAATTTAGTGGTATCCGCAAAGCCCAGCTGAATTGAAAGTCCACTTTCTGCCCTTATTTACTTTTGTAGCCATCAAAGAGGTATACAGAGAAAATAACGGGGAGGTTAGTGTTTACACATGTACTTAAAATACGTTTATGAAACAGCCATATCCTTCATTACTTATAAGGGATAATGTCAATACGATAATAACATAATGATACATACAAATTCTAATTAATAAAAGGCATTTAAGTATGAAATTGTCAAACTGACTACTTTAAATAGACATTAAAGGATTTGACGTTAGCTTACCATTAATATTGATCCATTTCCACCAAATTGGTAAAATTAAAAAACTTGAATAGTGGGTGCCTCATGATTTATCTGACCCGCAAAGAGAATCGTGCGTTTAAGCTTAAGTTTCTTAAACATCACTGTAATGTCCCGAAAACATAGATTCCCAGTTATTTTAGGCATGTTTTAAATTAATCACATTCATCTTCTTTAACTCTGTCCTTTCACATAGTGAAGGTAAGAATACATTATAGCATTCAAAATCTCGGAAGAAAATTTAGTTTTCTATGTTAAAACAATTGGGTGTCGCCAGCGCCCGTGTTAAATTTGCATTCGGATAGAATATCCTGAAAATACGGCTACGAAAATTGGCTTCGCCTCTTTATTGTTACATGTATACTACACAAGAAATTAACATGGAATTCTAATTATTAATTTATTTAAATATATAAGCGATAACTGTGCCTGCAATTACGTTATTTCAATTAACGCTAACTCACAAGAGTTACGACGTGATATTACATTCTACAATCTACGTTCAGCGATCGAACATAAAAAAAATTCATCCCGTAGTTCAAGAGATTATTGCGTTCAAACGAAAAGCAATCAACCCATCATTCATTAGTTTTATTGTTAGTATAGATAATACGTGGATAAAACTATGTAAATTTTACTACGAAAGTTAAGCTGACGGTGGAGCATAAAATTAAGCGCAGTTCAAATGTAAATAGAAGAGGAGTAGAGAAAGAAAGTATTTTTAAATAATATTCATTAATATGTATACATTTTTATGTGTGTAAATCTCCTGTGCGTGTTTGTAATTAAATTCCTCCTAAACGGCTGGACCTATTTTGATGAAATTTTGTGTGTTCGGGTGGGGCCTAAGATGGTTTAGATTCACAAATGGACCCGGTAGGTGGCGCTGCCA